>JAZDUA010000052.1:4625000-4910000 GCA_038098605.1 Gryllus longicercus
GTAATTTCTCTGTTAAATATATTTTTAGTTCTCATTTTTTCGTAATAATATTGAGATCAAAATACTAAATGACTGCAACAGATGGTAGAGTAAACTGCATTAACTTCAATAAATTGTCAACCAACAAGAGACAACTTCTAGTTTTGCGACACAAATGGCACGATTATTTTATTACATACTCACTGAATTCGTATACAAATAACACCATCTTTTGCTAGTTAAATGTAAAGGAAAACATTATCATCACACATAAAATAATTATTGAATTTCAAGTACATATTCGTTTATATTGGTATGTAATGATCATTCTAATAGACATTTCAATCAAACACCGAAGATGTACACGTTTAATCATGCAAATTGATAGTCAATAGTAATAAGCACAGTTAATGAAAAAGCTACTATAAAAATAAGCAAATTGCGATCCTTTAAAATAATTTCCTGAATAGTGAATTACATTACGAAAATTAATTGTTTTAAAATAACGCAATGAACAAACGATTTTCATTCTCCTGCCTTTTACTCGCAAGGCACTAAATATTTACCTCCATTACTACATCAGACGTACGCAATTACAATAATGACATCCGCGCATTAAACAATTCGAAGATTTAAAAAAAGAGAATACCGGATAATTAAAGTCTTAATGAATGAAATTAATCCTCTGCGCGATAAGATAACTCTGAAGAAACGCCAGGGAACACGAAACGGCCCAACACAATCCGCTCATTACAGTCTGCGGAGCAGGCGGCTTTCCAATCTCGAGGCCTCTATCACTTGCGCGCGCCGCGTACCCACGACCGGCTTCGCGAATGGCAGACGGATATCCGCGCCCTTCGATGACCGGAGGATAGGTACTCACGCCAGAACAATGGCGTCCAATCGGGATTCGAGGAGAAGCAATTGAATATTGCGCATCGCCCGGTAAAGTAGGCAATCGGCTCTTAAGGCAACCCATGATAGTATAAGGATAGTGAGAAGAGCATTAATAATGCTACATTATGTTTTGTGACACATATACAAAAAATTAATGTTCGCTGTTCACACGTATATATTATACACATGTACGTAATACAAGGTGTTCTCAGACGATAGTGCGTGCGTCACTAATTGTACTATCCAATCTTGAGGTATTTCAGTATTACGGGAAAGCCTGTAATGAAAAAGGTAAGCTACAGGTAAGTGAATAATGAACACTAGTAGTAATGAATGAATGCAACTCAGACTGACCAGATTTGGACTCGCGCTGAAACTCATTTGTGAAAGAAATTATACAGATTCTACCCATATTAATTCAAACACGGTACTTATTGTCGATCAACAAAATCTGTTCCAGTTTTCTGTCAAGTCTGAATTCTTGCTTTACACCATATTATTGTTGAGTCAAGGAAGAAGCTCTGCAAGTTGATAAAAGAATTGAATTTTTTTCCACAGTGAATACTTAGCACTCGCCAAATGATCCAAGGATCGTAATCGTGATCGAGTCATGGATCGAAAGTGATCATTCTTTCTTCATCCTGTCTCTTCTGATCAGGGCAAACCGTGTTGTAGTAGTTATACTACCTACTTTCTACCACATGATACGAGGGTTTAAATCCAGTCGGATCCATTTGGATACGACAAACCGGGCACGCGGCACATTTTCTCAGGGTTCTCCCGTTTTTCCCTTTGAGCCGCAATAAGCAATCAAATGTTGGTTTGAAAAAATACTTTAACATTGTAAATTGTTTATTATTTACAAAAAAGAACATATTTGTTCAGAAAGGAAAAAATGCGAGAAATAAATGAATGTTGTAAATTGATTACTTATTTTATTTTTGTGCTAATGTTTCTTTCTGAACAAATATATTAATTTCTTTAGTACATAAAAAACAATTTACATACTTCCGGAGTGTTTCTATGTTTCTGCAATGCAAATTTTTGTCTTGAAAGCATTTTTTCAAACCCAACTTTTGATTGCTTAATGCGGCTCAACCATTCGGAATATACACGTAGTTTATTAGACAAAATATGATTAAAATTGTTTTAAGATCTCATTTGCGAAGTTTCGACGTTTTCTCCCCGGACGCCCTGTATAGGTTACCAACACTGCCGAAGCTTTTTGCATCTACTATGGTAGACGTCTGACCATAGTTTGATTTGTACTGTAGCACCTTAGGGAACAAACAGATTACTGTATCTTCTCGTCTTTATTCAGGCGTTCCACAAGGACGCGCGGTCGGGGCCGGAGCGAAGCGCGCGTGTAGGAAGAATTCGCCGCCGGCAGCCATTCAGGTGTCGGCCGCGGTGCTGGAAATTAACCCGTCCGGGACAGGACGAGGCGGGTGGGGGCGGGGCGTGAGGGTAGATTACGCGACCTACACAAGAGGACGAGGAGGGAGGAGGAAGGGCGAATTATCGCGCGACGGACTAATGGAGTGAAGGGGCAGTGGGGGCGCGAGGCGATACGCCACAACACGGCAGGCGCTGGGGGGGGGGGGGGGGGGGCAGAGTTGGAGCGCAATTCACGAATAGGGAGGTAAACAATTGCTTGCGTTTCCCGATTTCAGGGTCTCCATCTAAGTAATACAAATTCAGGAAATGCTGACCTGGATAATCAAGGTTACTGAGGTCGGAACAACTAATAATCTCAGTGGATCTGACTTCGAATACCACATTTGACGTAAGTCACTACGACGGCTTATGACCGTAGTTCATGGCAAACATTTCTATTTGTAGTTTCGTCCGTCTTAAATATTAATTATCCTCCATGTAGCTTTTAGGCCTCAGCGCCAGGACACGCGTTACGTGTACGAAAGTTAACCGAAATCTAGTCGAAACGAAATGTTTATAACAATTCTAACATGACTTAAAAGGTCATTATTAACCATTTTCAACAAACATTTTAAAAAAATTACATTATGACTGCCATAACGCGACACTGAAGAGTGGAAAGCGCTAGGATTGGGCACTGTCAGAACGGATGTCGAGGAATATTTAACTGGATTGCAGAGTTGTGGAAGGTGGTACCGAAGCCGACAACTGGAATGCACGGTGTATTTTCAACCCTAAGCAACAAAATGGAAAGTAACAGGCGGTAAGCCAAAAAGGGTTCAAAATGGGAAAACAAAATTATGTACAAATGATATGTAAATGGATAAACTTAAAATAAGAATATATGAATAAGGAGGAAATAATTTTAAAATTCGAAATGAATTAAATACATCGACAACGATCTGCAGGAATTACACGAAGAACAACAACTCGACGAAGTAATTAGTGTAAGAGGAACTGAGGAATAAAAGTAAACATTATTCAAGAGGCGGCGTCGGCAGTGAGGTGGAATGTCGGGGTTGCGAGAAGAGGTTAGGAGTTGACAGTGAAGGCAACTAGAGGTGGGACAGTAGTTGGTCGACGGCACAGCGATGGGTGGCGATGAGGGCGGGGACAAGGCGACGGCGGCCTAGCGGAAGGCGGGGCCGGGGCGACGGAGCGTTGCGTGGAGGCCGGGGTTACGGAGGTGGCTTTTTTCGAAGAGACTGGCACAACAATCGCGGCGAGACGGCGGCGGCGGGGGCTCCGCGCAATTTGCGGAGTCGGAGCTACACCGCCGCCGCTTGCATCACCGCATCCGGCGGCCGTGGGCGCTCGCTGTCGAAGGAGTGGGGCGGGGCGGGTGGGGTGGGGTGGGGTGGGGTGGGGTGGGGAGGGGGAGGGGAGGGGGAGGGGAGGGGGAGGGGAGGGGCACGGCAGGGCGGAAGGAGCGGGCGAGCTCAGTGTCAGGGCGCGCGGTCGGGCGAAAGTTCCCTGAACAGAAACGAAGAGGAAAAGGGATGTTACCGAAAGGACGTAAGACCGGTGCCGGTCGTTTGGCGGTTCAAGCGAGACGTTTTAAGCACCTCCATCTCATTGGTCACGCCGAGCAAATCCTGCCGCTGTTGGTACCACACCTCGCTTTTCGTGTATTGTAAAGATGTTGGTTGATACTGACGGTTGTAAGATGTTCATAATCTATCAAATCTTGTCTGGATCTTATTTACGAGGCTATTAAATAATATAATGAACATATCGTACATAATGAACGTCACTGAATAACGAGTGTATATGGTTATCTGAATGTGTGAACTATGCGACTGTGATGCACGTTACTCGCATAGCGTGAGACCTGCGAAGAAGCAAAATATGCCTTTAACATGAACCTGCCCTTCACGCAAGCCTATCCACCTAGTTTCTGCTCTATTCGTCAGACAATCGCGTTTGCAGTGCAAGAGCAGTCACTGCCTGACCGGTGGGTGGCTGTGAGAAGAGGGGGCCCGCGAGGAGAGAAGGCTTGTAATGGAACGAACGATCGGGGACGAGTGATTGTAGAACATGCACCTCGAGCTTTCGGGACATTGATTTAAAAGTTTATTTGATAGTAATACTTACGAAAAATAACCGCCGACAACTGCTTTCGCATCTAGCAAAATGAGGACTTAATAAAAGCCTATCGGAGATATACCACATATATTGTGTACACATTCAGAAGAACCAGACATTTCTAAGATCACATGACTAAAATTGAAGCTTGAAACTAACGAAACAGACTCGGTGGTATAAAGCAAGTTAAAGATGAATTGTAATGGTTCTCTGGGTCCAGAAAACAAATAGTTCAAAGAATATCCCAAAACATGTACGTTAATTTTACAATTCGAGCGTAATGACTGACGCTCTTTAGTTTCAAGAATTCACCGCACTAAAGGGCCCACGAAGCATCAGATACCCAAGTGTTCTTGGGCTGCACAGCTGAGGTTGACAGGGTTCCAAGCATACACGACGAAAGTCCCGTGGTAAAAGGATAGGCACAAGGATGGCTATTAGCCCATGAGTAATGTCTAGTGCTGTGCCGAAACGCTGATGAGAGAATACTTCATTGTTACTGAACCTCAAGATTTGGACAATGTCACACCGTTCCCCTTTCAACGTGCAGGGACCGGCGGGAGATCCTTTCGTAACGGCGAGGCGGGTGGGCAGGGGCGCCTTGCGAAACGCCTTCCCGGTTTCCTTCCTGGCCGGGGGCGCGCGAGGGCGCCTCCGGGGCGGCAAATCTCCCAACGGGCGGTCGTTGGCCTAGTTCTCGACACAGGGTGAATGGTGGGCGGGTATGCGGCGGGCGGCGGGGACGGGCAGAGGCGGGCGGCGGGGACGGGCAGAGGCGGGCGGCGGGGACGGGCAGAGGCGGGCGGCGGGGACAGAGATGGAGGTGGTGGCGGCGGCGGCAATGGCGATGGTAGAGGAGGTGGTGGTGGCGGCAGGGGACGGACAGCAGGGGCAGAAACAGTGCGGGAGCGATCTCTGTCCCGACAAGACGTCCTCGCCGCACGTCCGTTTGGGCAACGATGCCCCGCACTCGAATACGCTCAGTCCCACCGCTGTAGATCCGGTGCGTCGCAACGAGGTCTCCCACTGCCGGAGTTGTTTAACACTCAAATGAGGACAATGGCGCTTATCTGATCAGGCTCGGATTGAGAGTGCTGCGTGCCATAGGCCGCTTTGCTCCAGCTGAGAGTTACACAGGCAACCAAGACATGAATGAACACTTCCGACGATGCGTGTCAAGGCACAGCAACCAGTGCTTATATACGCGGCTGAGAGTGGAATGCTAACCAACAGTCCACGTGAAGTGGTCCTCACTAAGCATCACATGACACATTAATCGAACGCACAGTTTTCCTTTTAAAATACGAAAGTCATATAATGCTATTTCAATATTTGATGCATTGTATGTGTGGAAGCACACACATTCATTTGATTATATAGTACTCCCAATTCATTTAAATTAAAACAATTTGAACACCACTTGTAACCCCCAATAATTTGATATCTTGTGCTCCGTCATAGTGAAACTACGTATGTATCTGGGCGTGTATCCGACCACGAATTATTGCACGTGTAACACGACGGTTTTAATCGTGGCCAACATATGCAGAGTCTGGCCATTGAATACATTAAGCGTGTGTAAGTAGAGAACTGGGCGGTGTAATCAGATGGAGGGACGTAGTACAGTCAGGAAATGCGAACGTCCGTCCAAGGAATTAGTGATTTAAGTTATATTGGAAAAGGTAATGATCTGTGGTGCATTCAATAATCCATTTCTTTTACATTTCGAGTAACTAGTCAAATTCTAATTCATTTACCACTCACTACGAGTGTTCTGACAAAATTGTTAGAAATCCATAACATTGCTGGATATTATTATATAAATGGTTACCTTGTTTTGATAATTAAGAAAAATATCCAAATATGTTAACAAAGAAATCCATTTTATGATATATGCATTTTATAATTCTACGAATTTCATTTTGCATTCCCAAACTTAACTCCCTTAGAAAACTTTCGAAGTCACTGCACAACTACACAATAAACCGTCATCCATAAAATGGATTGTAACGAGAGTAAGCAGTATTCTTCCCACTTCTCTGAACGGTCTGTTGTCAAGCGGAAAAACGCTAGACTAGAAATGAGGAAAAGTGTAGTGAAAGTCCTAGGGTACGTTAGAAAATACGTAACGCTAGTTAGTTCAGCCTCTGCTAATTTTTGCAAGCTATCAAAGACAATCGTTTACACCACTATTAATGTTCCCTCTGATGATGCACCACTTTACCCCAAGAAATAACCACCATCAAATAACCGCCACCATACTCAAGAAAGCTTATACCTTTTTCAGTGAGCTTCAATCCGTTTTTAATAGTACAAAACTTGAAATCACAAATAATATTTTATATTTTTAAATGCTCATTCACGCAGCAATTTTATAATTGTGTTATAGATGTGCTGTAGAGGAAATAGTAGGCCTATACTATTGAGCTGAGCGACATGGTGATTTGTGTCTGTTGATGCAATTCCTGAGGTCGTCTCCGAAAATGGACTGATATTTGCTGAACTAACTTCATCGTCTCCAAGGGTTGGTCTTAAAAACTGGCACATTCAGACCATACAGAAGGCGGTTTCCTGCATGCATCGTAGAAGTTTTTCACGATATAGCTCCTCATCACGTGATGAACCTGACCGCTAGAGTTCGCAAGAGAAGTAGGAACCTTGGTTCTTAAAAGTATACTACAGAGCGTATCGCTAGGAAATATTATTAATAATAATAATAATAACAATAACAATAATAATAATAATAATAATAATAACCCATGACTACCCCCCCCCGTCGGTCGCTGTTCTGCAACCTCTGCTTTGCATACTCTTAAACTTTAGCTCCCGAGCTGCAGCTGAAACACGCGGACGTGTTCTAACACCCTACCCCATCGCATCGAATGCTCAACCTAGAGAACTCGTTGAGACGAAAGCGGTCCCCGATGCGTCTTGTTCACAACACCGCGCCGCGGCCATGCCGCCGCCGCCGCCGGTCGATCCTGCGCAGCGGCGCGGCGCCTCCGGAGTTCCGGTAGCGACCGGAAGTAGGCCTGCTGCGGCGGCACCTGTTTGCGCAGCCGCCTCGCCTCCCGAGGCGTCTCTTGACCTTCTGGCGGTCGGACGCTCACGCACGCTCCACGTCCGGCCTCGCGCTGCCAACGCCCGGAAACGGGCGCAACGCACCCCGCGGCCGCACACTGGGTCGAAACGCCGGCGAAGGAAAACCAACACTTTCTATATATGTTCGTCTTCCATTGCCCGGAAAAAATCCTTTATCGATCATTCTCCAAAGTCGTACAAAAAATTTAAATATTTGTTTTTTTTGTAAAAAAGAAGGGAGTTGTGTATTCGTCATGAACTCTTAATTGATTGACTGAAGGTTAGAAATGCTACGGTTGCGTCATCTTTCACCTCATTTGCATCTTACACTACAGTGTCTCCTCGTTACTCCCAGATGTCAGGAGTTCCGGGAGTTGCAGATTACTATTAGTAAACATCTAATAGTAAGTTTGCTACTTTGTAAGGTACCATTATAAGACGAGGATAACTCAATTTGTTTTTTACATAGGGTTTGTTATGGATGTGTCAGAAGATGTTTCCTTTTCTTAAAAATTATTTTTTCTTCTGTTTTCAAATGTCATTCTAATCAAAGCAAATTTCGTTTAAAATCCTTTTTCGTAAAAAAAGAAATAGACGGTGTTTCTATTTCGTTACGAATGCTTCGTATTTTCCCCGAAGGTTAAAAAAGCTAGGCGTGCGTCGAGCTATCACTATTGACTGACTTTCAGAAGATTAGAGAACAATTATTATTATTGTCACAAACAGAATAACTGAAGAGATACAAAGACAAAACTGCACAAGCATTATATTTTCTCCATAAAACCATACAAGTAGATTGTAATATATGTCACTCGGTTGAAAAAATCCCAATTGGACGTTTCTTTGCGGATGACAAAACATCCTTTGCGCGTTCGTGTGATCATTTCGACCCACTGCGGGCCGCCCCCCTTTCCGCCGAGCAGGTGGCTGGACGGGATTCACGCGTGCTATCTTGTGCATCGTTTGCGCCAATGTCTTTACTGCACTTTCGTGCCAAGAGGGCGGTTTTACGGAATGCATTATGTGCAATGTAACCAGTCATTATGAAATTCTCTGAGAACACTGAATTTTGCAATCTCACCTTTGCAGAAGTAGACCATAATCTCCGGCATTGTGTAGTTAGCTGGTATTCGCGTAAGCGGAACGAAAATAATACGAAACGCGCGGAAACGCTGACCCTGTCTAATGTGGGGCACGTTTAGCCCCGAAGAAGGAGAAATTTAAGGCTATCGCAATTTATCATAACGTGATTGTGACAGTTCATAAACAAATGAGATTTGTACATCGTGAAATCTGAATATACTCTTATAAATGGCAAAGTGAATTATTTATTTAAAATATCCTGTAATACACCTTACTGGTCAAGTATAAATGGCATTTTGCATATTCTTGCCCGAATATAATACAGTACACCAGTTTCCATTAACGACAGTTCATAATCAACATATCATGTAACAAGAATCATAATAAAGATAGAGCACGTTTATTCCGATCTTCCATTTTATTTTGAACATGCTAATATTTACTTCCGCGGAAACGTTGAACATTCAAACTTTGTTCCCAGACAGCAGAAATAGACAGTAATAGAGAATATTGCTGAATCGCAACTACAAGAATAAAAGAACTTGTATGCTACCATCCCCTGCAGAGAACAGAGATACCTGAATAGAATGCTTGAAACTAAATCCTAAGGTACTAATTCTCCAACCTCAAAAGAGTTTGGAGAAGGATGTGGCATTGTTACTATCTGCGATTAAAGACATACTCGCATCAATATGTCGTCTAGCTCTTGTCGCCGGTATCCAAAAGCATTGTGAGCAACTCGCTTAACACATTTGGGGAAAAAAACTGTAGCTGCACCTTGCACGTATCACCAGTATTCTCTCGCAATCGCCAGCTAAACGAGTACGTCACACGTCGTGCGCAACGGCTGTGCAATGAGCGGTCCACCACCACACAGAAGCGCACGGGCGGTTCTCGGCACTCCTCGCGTGCACCTCGGCCGCCTGGCGCCGTGCATCCTGCCGCGCATCCTGCAGTGCCTGCGGCGGCGACGGCGGCGGCGGAGCGGAGCGCCTGCGACACCTCAGCGACGCCACCACCATCACCACCGCCGCCGCCGCCTGTTTTTACTCGTCAGATGGCTACGTTTCTGGGAAAACTCGTCGGAGACCGTGTCTGGAGGATGCGGCTACAGCACGTGAAGTCAGTTCTTTGGAAGGTACAGGCATGTCGCAGGATGGGATTTCTTAGTGTTGGATACCCAATGTTCATGTTTTAATTTATTGTTGTTGTTGATGTTTACAATCGAGTAAGAATGTTGTTTGGAAAAAGAATTGATAAAACTGCACATAATTAATGTTTCAAATTAAAGTGCGTCTATTTGCACAAAAACCTACAATTTAGGTACGTGAAAGATAAAATTGATGAAAAAGGTTTAGCAATACGGGAACGAAATTTAAACAAATATAAACGAGCTCTCTGAATATAAGGGAGATATACGGAAAGTGTGCAGTAATTACGAATAATTATAAGAAATTACAACAGAAATAAATCTCCGTTACGAGAATTAGTGTATAGACGTAAGGTTTCAGGGTCACATGAATATTTTGGACTGTAAGCAAAATATTTCCAACCACTGGCAATTAAACCGAACTATATGCTCACACAACAACACACCATTTTATTACTTTGTCTAGAGCTCCTGCGAGTCCATTGCCGTATGGTGACATTTAAAACCTCCTATTTATTTGCAGGAACTTACAAAACTTAATAATTTTAACAGTTCTTGTAAAATATGGCACGGTTCAGGGAAATACTATTTCATCTAATATATTTCGTAGTACATTTCAACTTCCTTTCACACAAAGTTCGGTAGAAATCAAGTTGACTACGGTAATTTATTACACCTTTAATTCAACTGTTACTTTCCACGGCCTAAGAAAATATGATTTCTTTTATGCAACTACTTTTATGTAGTAACCTGACGGAGTGTGAAATGATGTTCATCTAAACAGTTACTATTAATCATGATGAAAAAGTGTAAACTAAAGTTACTCACCGCTCACCACCCGAATTATATAATCCACGGATACTCACCTGAAAATAAGAAGAATTATAAATTTCATTCCTAAAAGATTCTTGTGACACAAACAATACATTATTAACTGATAATAAGGAATTTCCTCACACGTAATGAATAAGAATAGCTTCAGCAAAGAAGGGTATTACATAACCGATGAGTTTGCTTGCAAAGTAATAGCTGAGGTCCTGAAAATAGTCGAAAGGCTGGTAACTCTTTAGAAAAAAGAAACATTATGCACCTAGCTGAAAGAATTGGAAGCCTCACTGGAACTTATATATCCCAAACCTTCATCGGAGAATTTAATATTCTCGTATTAAAGCACTCGGATGTCTCGGACGGAAAGCTACACAAGTTCTAAAGTTTATTCGAAGTTAAACAGTGAAGACACTTATAGCAATTTTCAATCACTTTTTCTTTCCAACTCCACCAACCGTCAAAAAACGAGAATGTCACCGTACTTTGTAATGCCATAATTTTCTAATAATTTTGATTCAGGCACTCAATTTAGTGGCACGCGTTGTGATATGCGAATGCACTTCGAACGATTAAAACCACGTTGAGTAAAGGCGTGTTCTGATGGTGAAATAATTTTGTATCATTCAGACACTGAATTACGATTAAATTTCTCAAAAGGCTGTCTTAATTCACGTATATATTTCAACACTTACTACCTGCAGAAGAGAAAATGAGGATATTTCTCCTCGGAATATTTCATCATTGCCTGCCGTATTTCATAAATATTTCGAGATTCGCCGCCTCTCCCAAACGTTCGCAAAAGCTTCTCTGCATAATAGATCTTTCTTTCATTAGAGAAACTCGTCAGAACTCTAAGGATTGTACTACCAACTCAAAGACGAGAAAATTCAATCACACGATTTAACTGTC
The DNA here is from genome assembly GCA_038098605.1 of Gryllus longicercus. Lineage (NCBI taxonomy): Eukaryota > Metazoa > Arthropoda > Insecta > Orthoptera > Gryllidae > Gryllus > Gryllus longicercus. The sequence continues at coordinate 4,636,450 of JAZDUA010000052.1, forward strand.
AGTAATGTGATCGTATCAGCGCGCATTCATTCTTTTTACCTTTCACTACCTCACAAGTTATCACTAGTGCGCGATCTCCTTGCAATCCGATCTGCATTAATCTTCTACCTAAATCAGTATTTGCGATTAATAATGAGAATCCTCGTGTGTATCCCTTTCATTGAGGAAGTCACACCCTGGCTGCAAACTTTTCACGACATGTGAAAGCAACTTTGTGATTATATCAATTACCAGCAAAGATAAATTGTAATCATTTGTAATGGAACTAAGATGAAGATACATAAAGATGCGTAATTATGAACCTGCATAATTTAAATTCCATTGTAATTACACAGGATATCTAGGTACCAAGCGATTCATCGCATGTATTGGTACATCTTATATGGTTTTAACTCTCACTTCCTCCCACAACATGAAACCCAAGTATTCCCTAATTTCGTACCATATTGCCGCAGCGGGCTGCAAACCCATTCATGTGCACCTACCTCCCCCCCCTCACTTTACAAACTAATAATCTGCGTCTCATTTAATCAGTACCTTACGACATCTGCAGACACACTACATCTTTCAGCACATGCACCATCCCTCACAAGATAAAACCCGCCGAGAAATCCCTTCATTCCACCGCCATGTTTTGCCAACGTCCCCGGAGCAACCGCATTCAGGTCCGCACCATGCCACGCCATGCCACGCCACGCCCCGTCCGTCCGTCGACGCAGAGGGGCGCGTGATCGCATCTCCGCGGGAGAGATCTCCCGGCCGGCGCGGCGCGGCGCGTGTTCCGCTTCGCGCGCCGATTTCTCCTGTTTGCGATGCGACCGACGCACGCGCCGCGACGCCATCCCCCCCCCCCGGCGTCCTCGAAGCGCACGACGAGACGCACAGTGGGCTGAAAAAAAAAAAAAAAAAAAAAAAAAAAAAAAAAAAAAAAAAAAGAGTCCAACCGCGCGGAACCCGACCGTGTTTGAACAACGCTTGTGGAAATATGATGAAATGTTATTTACATCTCCTGAAATTGTGAGCTAAAATGATAATATAAGATTTGCTACTTGTTCTTGAAGTTATGTCAAACTCGCATAATAACAAATAGCGTCATTTTACGCTCACTACTAAGCTATTTTGTCACCCCAGGTACATCTTCCGGTATAACTACTATGTAACAACATCTCATCTTAAAACGAGAGCGACGGGCAATACGAGTAAGTACTACACATTCTAGAGCACCGTTCGCGCAATAAACACTTAAACGGTTGTAATTTTTAAAAGGGCAGGGTAGGGCAGAGCAGAGCAGGGCAGAGAATGACAGGGAAAGCAGGGAAGAGCAGAGCAGGGGAAAATGGCAGTTTTTTTTTAACGGGAATGTATTACAGCTCATTCTTTGATACATGAAAAGCAAATTTCTATCTCATATTTGCATTAAATTCATATGTATGTGGTGAAAACTATAATGTATATTAATTTTTCCGTAGAATTTCTTGAGGTTTGTTATAAATTTGCAGTCGTTTATTTAGTTAGTAGAACTTACATTTTCTGCAGCCTCTAGTCGTAAATGTTTCAATTAATTTAATGACTATATGAAATCTGCCCATTCAAGTTGAAATACATTATAAAGGCTTTACAAAATTGTGCGTAAGGCGTGGGGATGGCCGAGATTGTTAAGGCAGTAGCGGACTGAAGGATCGCGGGTTCGAGTCCCCACCTCGGGCATGGTTGTATTTATGCTCCTCGTTTCACCCCCTATCATCGCCATATCATGTCATCTTCATAATTACCATAACGTTAAATCCAATAATGGTCACTTATTACCTACATGTTGATGCTACCTTTAAAAAAATCATAATTAACAAAAACTAACCTAAAATTTCAATTAGAATACTTTTACTAATACACGACAAAACGTCTAATTATTTTCAAAAAATTAACCCCACTGTTTAAATGTAAAAATCTGTAACAAATATACTTTGTAACTTCTAGTTATTAATAAATATTGATTTTAAACAAGTTTTTTGTTGTCCATCCGCGAGGTTCGGCCCAGTCGAGGCCAGTGCGTGCCACGTCGGGCGCCGCAGACGCCCGTGGCCGACATCTCAACCGGAGCTGGAGCGCTCTTGCGGACGTGCTTCGCGCCTGTTTGGGGCGATGCGTAGCCTGCGTAGGAGGGGGCTTTGCAAGAGCGTGGGATACCCTGAGAATGCGAAGATCCGTCAACGCCTGACCTAGAAATTCGGATTACCTTTCTGGAAATCTAAAACGTATAACCTAAAATGTATGTAATCGTAATATTTTATTGCTGTAACTTATAATAAGTGTAGTACAGTTGAATGCCAGTATTTGTAAGCTACATTTCTTTCAAGGCATGGCGTATTGGCACTACTTTAAAATTGACGTTGTTTGAGTCATGACAGTATTCGTCCGTCCAGCAATATGGCGTTTACAATAACATAGATTAGTATCGAGATGGCTAGAGAGTGAGCAGCTAAATAGAGTGTTCACTTAATGAGTGACACGCCTAGTGATACCCGTTTTCAAATTCAATTTTCTCGATAATAATGAAACTTAAAACATGCCACAATTGAATGCTATGAGCGATTTGTTCATTTTGGTAACATAAATCCTCAGGACAGTGACAACTTTCGATGTGACGAGTACACTCAAAAGCTAAAATACAGAACCAATTACATGAACACCAATCACACAAGTTTTCTGTATTATAACATACATAAATTGTCACATACAATGGTGAAACTATTCCTACATTGCAATGAAAGATCTCAAATTTTTCTTATTTTTCCCTTTTACTTCTTATAATTTTTTTTCCTTTCATTTTGACAAGTATCAATGCGCGCTAAATATTACAATTGTGATCATTTATGAACATTAACATCATAAGACTACAGAATTATGTTAAAAATAAACAATTAAAACTGCTGTCAATAATTATAAAATTTTTGTAATTAAACAGGAGATGCGACTTCCTTTACTCTTGCAGTATGGTTCAACACGGGAAGAAATTCAGACAAACTTACTTAAGAATTCATACCCAAAACGAAGCTTCAAGTTTTTATTTTTCATATGAGCCAATGCTTAAAATCCCTTCGAGTTCGTGACTGCTTCCAAGCGTTAGAAGAGCGTCTGAATGCAAACAGGTTTAGGACTCCACGGGCGAGCCGGAAAGGTTCCCACGACGAAAAGAGTGCCGCGTTATGAACAAAAAAAAAAAAAGAAGCCCTGTGTTAGCACATGTCTTCGAGAAAATTTGTAGCCCTAACGAACATCGGGAAATAATTTAGTTCTCACCCGAATGTCACCTTTATGGCTACGTTAATTGAGAGAAAGAATTTGTTTCGCTCAATAACTGATATCCATGTTGCGACCTCGTTATTGGGCAACCGTTTTTAAAAGGGTAAACCGTTCAAAGTATCAACACAATTGACTGAATCTTGCAAGTGTGTTGCAAATCTGTGGCACCCGCCATCTAACACCCACCGCTTCTACGTAATCTGTAATTCTTGTATTGGCATCCGCTTCCAGGAAGAACTGTGGTGGCCCCGCGTGAACGGGGCCTTCGAACTACGAGACAGTTGTAGCCAACAACACCCTTTTCCCTTTCTCTGCCACGCCCTCTTACCATCACTCCTATATCCCTTCCGGGTCTACATCCCTCCCACCTCCTTTACCCCTGTCTCTTTCCCTCCCCTTCCCCCAGTTCTTTTCTCTCCCTCTCACCATTTCCCTCCACCAATCTCTCCCTCTCCCCCCCCCCCCCTCTCTCTCTCTCTCTCTCTCTCCCATCAAGCGTGCTTGCGGCGTGACAAAGGGGCGGCTTAACCGGTTTTCAAAAAGCTCTATTCATGCACTGTCAAATGAAAATCACATTAACAGATCAACGATCACGCCCCGGGGCGAGGTCAACATGATCGATTAGGCTGCGTTAGCGATGGTTTGCGCCCGAGTTTGTCAAGCATTACCGCCACGCGCAAGAGAATAACGCACTGGCTTTTGAAGCACAAAACGCCCAGTCGAACAATGTTTTTATTATAACGTTTCGACAAATATGCCTGCAAAAACACGTACTTCATACGCTTTTGTCCGTCGACATAACAAGAGAAGGCATGCAAATGTAACGCCACGTGACTAGAAATAACGACGCCGTACTCTAACGCAAATGAATTGAATGTGTTGAATGCGAATATGAATTTTGATTTCACTGAGCGAGGGTAGAACTAATTGAAACGAAAAATATAATTTTTAATATAAACAAACCTAAATATGCTACTACCAGCATAATAAAACAAAAGGTATCAGTGATTTTTTTTAACAGTTAAAATTTACATTGGAAATAATACTACGTATAGGTTAGTTTTTATTCATTCCCTCCGCAATACTTCGAAATAATGCTCGAACTCCCTTGAGCGATTCTAGACAGTAAATTGCATTCCAACAACCGCTTAAAGTTTAGACTTTTGGTGATTCAATACATCATCATCATTATCATCATCGTCATTATAATTACGTAATGTGTATGATTTTAGTCCACCAAAGTAAAGAAAAATAAAATAAATTACAGGGTAATAATCAAAGTAAATTTCAGGCACCCTGGGATGCTACTTGGGGGTTAGCGTGCGACCTCTGTCGCCCCTATCCCGACGACACCTAGTAAAAAAAGCTATCTTCTTCAAACGACGGCCGCTCTGGAACGTCACGCCTTGTAGACCACAATGCCCAACACAGAGCGAACCGGTTTGTGCGGGCCGAAAAAGTTTTTTGAGATTAGCATTACAAAGTGTCGCCCCGACTTCAGAATCAGACGTCCCACAGCACAACTGTCCCACGGGATGTAAACAGGGCCAGGATACAATGATGCAACTCTAATGTTACCTGATGTCAACTCTGCACGCACGTCTACATCGTACAACTCCACAGGGAGTCCATTATTTTTTTTCTCGTCACAAGTCAAAAGTAATGGCGTTTGATGTAACTTCATTGCACCCAGAAGAAAATTCTGTAACAGGCTTGTTAAAAACAGTTTCCTTTCTAGCAACATAATCCACTAAAAATTGTTTGGGAAGAAGTAATACATTTTTAAAATTATACATCAGCAAGTGGGCATCACTATTCGTTCAGTTGCATTTATTTGTAATAGTTTATGATAAGATATTGATATTGCGCTTTCTACGGACTATTTTATTTAAAATATGTTTAAAAATTGCTAACAATGAAGCAGTGACATTTGAATAAACTACACTGTGATACTTTTCATGCCCATTTAATCCACCATACAGAACTATTTTTGTCATTTTCGAACTTTCATCATTATTTCATGAAAATTTAATACATTTGTTTACGAAACCCTCAAATTTAAAAGACTTATCGTTTTGCATAACAGTTTCACACCACTCCTACCCACAAGGTTAGGTTGTTAAGTTATTGACACAACACCAAGGTCACGACGTATGAAATCGAAAACCATTGTTTCTCCCATCCATTCACAACGCAACGACCCTCTCAGCACTGGCCAACCACACCCTCCACTTTGGAAACTCCGTGTCTGGAGGCGTCCGTTGCGGCAGCCTTTTGTCATCCGCTCCCTTTTGCAACAAAGAAAGCGGAGAGGGGGGGGGCAGAGGGGGTGCTCGCTGGCGCGCCAAGGCTGGGAGGCCCACGCATGCGCATTGTGGCGCAGCGCGGCAGGGTGAATCACGCGCGCAGACGTCTGGCCGGCCCGCAACGGGACTCGAACGAGCGCCTCCGGCCAGCGGGGCCAGGGTTAGTAGGGCGACGTTTTGGGCGGCTGAGCCGCTCGGGTCAGGTGTGGGCGGTTTTGGAACAGATCACTGTCGTCACTTTTCTCTAGAAACTCCTTTAAGTTTCCATTTTCTTGGAGTTACACAACGATTTTTACAGAAACAAAATATGAGTAAGAATTTAAAGACGTCGGAAGACTAAGCAGCATCTGCAAGGCACTTCAGGAGTATCGAATGCGAAAAAAAATAACCTTGGAAAAAAAAAACGGCCAGATTAAGACCATCATTCTTTAATACTATATTCTAATTGAATCAGTGTGAGAATTTTGCACTTTCTAAATCGTTGTTAAAAAATGAAAATAGCTGCATACTGGAAACCAACAAAGTTTCTGACAAGCTATGTCATGGAATGGGGATGCTCTCCAAATACGAGGTCATAAGGGGAACGTCATAAGAAACAAACGGTATATGAATGGAACGTAGTATGAAGGGCATAGGACTCAACGTTTCCGAATTACACACAATGTTAACGTGTGTTGCTGCTGGTGAGTGGCGGGTTGCGTGTGTAATCGCCGTTTTCACTAGCACGATAGTCTACAAACTCATTTGTTTCACTATTGATTATTTCCTATTTCCGAGTGCGTGAACTGGTATGGTCATCAGCCCCATCAGTGCAGTTCATGATTTTATCATGTGATGTGACAGCGATCTTCTTCTTCTGACGCGTCAATAATAATGACTTCAATATAAAAAGAATGATCTACAATGAAAAATAATAGCATGTTCATAGAGCACAGAAGAGTACTGGTAAGCGTCTATGCAAATCGTATTTCTTCCTCAACATCGCTTTTGTGCGGTGATATACTTTTTATTACTACTGTACTACATTGGTGACATTTCTTTGTAGCTGCAAATGCATAATTTAACTTCCACCTACTTATCCCTTTATTTTACCCTGGGTTTGAGTATTTCAATCCAGAGCAGACTTTAGTTCCCAACTTCTGAAAGATCGAGTGCCAGAGATCTCCATGCGGCCATTTCGACTGTGATTGGCTGTAAAAGGTAGCTTTCAGTTGAGTATCGCGGCAAGTTTCAAAGCCCCCTACACGAGTTCCTACTTCGTTCGCGTGCATTTATGGACTCTAAATAGGGAGTATAAAGCCCCTGTTTGCATGCGAGGGTTTTCGCTCCAGGGCGATTTTTTGCGAGCGTCTTGAGTAAAAATGCCATCAACTTCTTAGCGTCCCAAAGAAGATGTGAAGAGTCACATTCTGAAGTGCCCATCAACCATTCACTGTTGTGGTGAAGATCTTGAATAGCGGAAAGTGCCATTAATATTAAAATTTGTATATAAAATATTTTAATTAATTTAAAAACCTTTTTAAATTGCTGCTCTTGGAATTCCATTGAATATGCGGAATCGATATAATAATGACTTTAAATAATTCTGAACATAAAGCAAACAATAACGAAAACTTTCTCGTGAACAAACTTTCTTGTATTTTTTGAGAATTCAGGCTGTTCATTAGATTTCCATTTCTAGATTTTTGTACCTCGGTAATATAATGTACAGCGAGAAAAATCCAAATGACAAGATTTCTACTGGATATTGTTACAAAATGTTAACAATATTTTTATTGAATACATTACGAACAACCAGTAATAAACAAAGTGCAGAGGTAGCACACTAGGTTTGCATTAAAATAAGCCTTACTCAAACTTCATTTATACCTTCGATTATTTCGAAGATGATGATAGTGAGTTGGTTCCATTTTAGCTTTGAGTCATTGTAATGACAGAAATATCTGATAGATACAGTTCGTGTATGTGTCCAGTTTATGGATTGATTGTTATTTGAGAGAGCAGTGTAGTAGAATTTGGTCTTAGTGAGTTATTTTTTATCGATACTTTTATAGGATTTAGCTGAATTTTAAGACTGGTAGCCCAGCTGCAAGACATTGGGATATATTAGCAATGAGTTGCTAATATTAATTAGTGAATAACCGGCTGGGTAAACTACCATGCCATCAGCAAATTGCACGGTTTGGGCGGTGCTTAGTATTGAAAGGTTGGATGTTGGCGAGAGGGGTGGGTGGGAGCGGTGTAGCCGCGTTTCGCGACCGCTCCTCCGAGTAATCCGGGGCATCCCAGGGCCGCGCTGGGGGCGCCGCGCCGTTCGCGTAAGGAGCGGGCGTGCGTTCCGTGCATCCCCGATGCGCGCTCAGCCTTCCAAGAGGGCCCAGCGCCGCACAGCGCCGCGCCACTGCTAATTGCACGCTCGCGCACGCCAGTCGCTGGCGGCGGAGGTGGGATTAAGGTAGCCGCTGGGGAAGGTGGTGGCGGTGACGGCGAAGGCGATGGCTCTGGTGATAGCGATGTCAGTGGTGGGATGCAATGGAGATGCGATGGCTGACGTGACTGGAAGGCGGTGGTGATTGGGTGTGGGTGGGCGAGCGATGACTTGAAGTGGCAGCGGAGGCGGCGGCGATGACTGTGGCTGTGGTGACGGCGGGACGCGATATCGGTGGTAAGATGCACTGGAGATGGGATTGCTGTGGTGAGGGCGAGAGGCAAAGGCGATGCGATGGAATGCGATGGCTGTGGTGATGGCGAGAGGAGCTGTGGGTGTGCGAGAGGAGCAGAGGATGGCTGTGGGTGTGCGACCGATGGCCGAGGTGGTGGCGGCAGGAGGCGAGAGCTGTGGTGATGGGGAGAGACAATGTGAAGGGCAGTGTTGTGCGTTGTAACTAGGGATCGGATACATAAGCATTAATCTTGTACAAAATATGCTTTCATTTATACAGTAAAAACTTCAAAAATATGTTTCGAGCAAAATATGTAGAATGTTCAGCAATGTGCAGAAGTATGATGATATATTTTTTAAAATTTGGCAAACTATGTAACGTGAAATAATTATAGACGTTGTCATTGCCAACAATAGGACTCCTATTGTTGGCAATGACAACGTCTATAATTATTTCATGAAAAATGCCAACGATAACACACCACAACACCTATAAACTATGTAACACTACAGAGTAAAAACTTTCATTTGCATTTAAATCCGATCTCTAGTAATAACAAGACGCAATATTTGTGAGAGCACAGCATACTAATTTTGCCAGCCCACACCCTTAGCCTGGAGCTCCAAGAGAACGTAATAAAAGTATGAAACAACTCTGATATATCCTCAGAAAATACGATAACAAGAGGATTGTATTTATAGTTTTACAACCAATTGGGATGATTATTCTCTGTATTCGACTCGCCCCGGTTACCTCAGGAACTTCACAAGAAAAGTCACTTTACAATTAACAATTTTCAAAACGATATGATCAGATGAAAAATAAAGTATTTCTAATCCGTTATTAAAGAAGTTCTCGAAGTTATTCAAGAAGTGAACTTCTTGAGAAAAATGCAAATTAATGCCCAACAAAAGGCTATAAATTACATGAGTTGTCGAGTTAATGGAGTGCGAAACTGAAGGTCACAATTGTCTGAAACATAATATAATAAAGGTGGATTATTTAAAAGAATGAAACGAGTGCGAAGCCGTCGAGCTGTTCACTATCTTGTTGCCGGTCGCGTGGTCCAGGCGTCAAGTTTCTTCGCGTCTTTCGGTCGCGCTGGGTGGCTTTGGTTCTGGTCAGGCTGCAGCGCTAATTGCAGCGTACACATCACGCGATTCTAACTTCCGGCTACAGCCACCTCGGCCACTACCTCCGCCTCATCCCCAGCAGGCGCCTCCCCTCATCCCCACCCCCCACCTGCACCCCATATCCTGGGCAAACGATCCGACCCGCATCCGTCCCTCTCGTGGGTTCATACCAACCTCCCCCGCCATTCATCTCTTGGCCCGCTCCCACCCTCGTCCATTCCCCCCCCCCCCCGCACGCGCTATTTTCGACGGCTCCCCACGCACCGCGCGGCTCGCCCACGCACTCATCGCCAACACGAGCGCCTACGCACGCACGCGCGGGCTTCCTGAAGCCCGGAAACCGTGACGCGCGTGAGAAGCTCTCGTCACGGGGCTGAGCCGGGAAATGCGCGTGCGCGATAGGGGGGAAGGCGCACTTGCTCTAAGAGCGCAGTGGATGGCCTGCCCGCACTGAATATGGCGCAGCAGATTGAGGTTCTGCCTGAAGAGAACGCACGAGTGTTTGCTGTGTGACAAAATACATACTTTCACGCCGCTTTAAAAGCATACACAGAAACTACCAATATATAAAAATCAGTTTATAATAATATAAAAAAGGGTATAATGCCTAATGTTTGGACCTTGTGAAACCCCTACATTTAGAGATATGGTTTAGGGCTCATTTTATTTAGAGAACAGATGGGAAAACTCCTGGGGCTGGGAAAATTGAAAAGTTTTATAATTTGATTCTTGGAAGTTTTGTTAATATAAGAAATACGAGTAGGGTAAAGGAAAAATGCGAATACGTTAATTTTCAGGGACATATTAATACCACATTGAATGGTCTTCATTATTTTAAAGTAACATTGTTTACGATGTTTGTTTTCCAATACAAAATTTAGATTTGTTTGAAATATATTAAAAAAATTATATTTAAAATATTATTTGAACTTCAAAAACTAATTAGATAACGTTGCAATGATAAAAATGTTATGATACGTAGATCGGTAGGGGTTGATTTTGCCATAAATGTGACTTTAAAAGTTTCATGCTTATGTCTTGGAAGGGAAATGTAAATGTTCTGAGGAAACTTTTACACTTATTAGAGTATTAGGTATCCAAACGAACAAGGCTAACAAGCAAGAGCATTTTAGTGTGTTGAGGCAGTAACCAATGTCTAATGAAGTCCAAATTTAAGCGGAACCGGCCCAAATTGTCCTTATTGCTTAATAAAAAAACAACCTGGCCAATTTTCATACGAGCAATACTAAGAATTAATTCATGCAGCTTGGAACTAAATCATATCAGATCCTTTCTATTAAACATAAATTCAATTTTGTCCAAACCAAAAGTACGCAAATAACTGCGCATTCAATGGAAGTTCATTAAGGTCCTTTTACATCGCGGCGTGTGGCCCTTCGCACTGAAAACATTTTCTGACGCCCCGGGCGACGGACATGTTACACGGCGTCGCGGTCGCCACCGTCCCTAAGCGGGTGGCCACGCGCGGGCGGAGGAGCGGCCGAGTGCGACACTGCAAGTGCATAAGCGGCGCCGCGAAATACGCAAAACGAGCGGGGAGGAAGTTGGGCGGCAACGGCGCGTGACACCTCCACGCGGCTACGAAATGGAACGCGCGCCGGCCGCGTTACGCACCGGCTGACGCATCTGTTGATCGAGGAAATGGAAAGCGATTCCGCTTCTCGTAATATGAGAGCGGCTGTTGGCCGAGGCGGCGCTGGTGATGGTAAGTGTGTTCATGCGTGACTCATTTTTACGACTTCCCGAAAAAAATGTTTTAAAATAACGAAGCGATGTGCGATACTGGATGGGAGGGTTCGACCAAGGTGCGTTGGAACGGAAAAGTCTTCAATTTTGCATACGTTTGGGCTATCGACGGGAAATGAGATTACTTTAAATTAAAAACATGAAATAAATATGGCTATCAATTAATCGGACGTATTGAAACAAATGAAGCAAAACGTTGAGACGTAATAATTATAACTATTTCCAGAAAGTAAAAAAATATTAAAAAATAACATCAAAGGCACGAAATTTCAACAAATGTATAGATTTCCTTCTCTTTGAGACCTGCCTAGATATTTCATGCTTTAAGAAAAAAATATTTACCGCGATTTCCTTATTACTTTCACAATTAACCCCGACTCAATTCCGAATAAAAATAAAAAGTCAGTTGCGTTTTCGATCTAACTCGCGAATGTATATGAAGAAAAAAATCTGTAATACTTACTAAAAGTGCTTCCAAATTTCTTATGTTTTATTCTATATTTTCATCAACAAACTGTTTATTTTTAATGGCATTTACAATGTATACTTTCTTTGATTTAAATAAATAGTTTACTCTATGTACAGCCTCTTAGAGACACACTGAACTATTATTTTCAAAGTTGGAACACATTTTAAAAAGCTTACTTGTTTCGTTATTTTCGCTTATATTTTCCTTGCCATACTGTCGTTAACGGAAGGAAAACCTTAAATCAATTTAAAACGGAAACAATACTAATATTTAACAGTTCGCAACCTTAATATTTACACACACAGGTACTATATTTCATTAAGTACGTCATAGAATGCGATACATGAAAGCGACGGAACACAGGGATCGACGAGGATGGTAGAAATCTGAAGGAAACTTGATACTGAGATGTAATTCCAACATCCGCTCCGAGGAGCTTGTTCGTGGAGCGTGTTCGATTTCAAAAAGCAACGTCTGTCAGCTGGAAGAAAACGTGAGAGCTTTTCTTACTCCCTACATGACTGCCAACTAGTTCGAGGTTCCCAGCAATCCTTCCCTGGAAAGAATATTCTACGCACCGTTGCGTAAGTGCAGTACTACTACAGAAAATTGATACCATATTCGACTTTTTAGGGTAAATTTGGTTTATTTAAAGAGTTTATCCAAGTTATTTGGCACTGACAATTCGATTAACATGAAATTAAATTCGAAAAATTGATTTACAAGTAAATGAAACGTGACATTTATCAATAAGAATATAAAAGTCAGTAAAGCTACAGAGTACATTACATTTACTCTGACAATGGCATTACAACCACAGAACGTACAGGGAATCTGAAGCTAGATTATTTGTTGTCCTAAAATTATAAAATTGGTTAAGAAAAAATTCAAGTCTCGTTCAAAACTTGTAATATTAGTTGGCGAACTTAGAGCCCTCTAGTTTATTCGAAAGAAGCCGCCTCCCCTGGACGAATCCTGCGCCAGTGCAAATCCAAGTGAGAGCCATTATCCTCTGCACCATCATCCATTCAGTGGATTATATTTCCTTCGATGAATCCGGCATTCCGCGAATCCCAATGTCCCTTACACCGTCGGCCGGCTCGTCGCGTAGACTTTGCAGCCGCAGCCTCCTAACGGGAAACGTTTAAAAAAAGACTGCAGATCCCGCCCCTGCGAGGGCTCTCCCGACTCCACTTCGATGAATCCCCACGCCCACGCGAATCCTAGCGAGACCCACGAGCATCTTTACCCTCATCCGCCCCCATTGGATTATACCTCCCCCGCTGCATCCGGCATTCCGCGAATCCAACATTCCCAGCAGCCTCGCCCGGAGCCATAGTGCCGCCGCAGACTCCGGCCCGGAAACGCAGCCGACAGACGCCTATTCCGCATCTGCGAGTCTTCCCCGTCTCACTTCCACGAATCCTTGCGTCCACGCGAATCCCGGCGAGATCCACCATCCTCTTGTAACCTCACCTACCGAGTGGATCTCCGCGGCGCATCCGGCATTCACCGAATACCAACAACCCCTGCAGCCTCACCCGGAGCGGGACCGCAGCCGCAGCCTCCGGCCCGGAAACGCCGGCAAAAAGGCGGTGGATCTGCCTCTGCCTGGGCTGCCACGCGCGCGCGCTGGCGCTGCAGATGTGGGTCACAGTGACCCCGCCGTTTTGCGCGGCGCTCAATGCAAACACCAGCGGCCGGAGACGAATGACTGCGTTTTGCCGCGGTCCCGTTGCAGCACGGTCGGTCGTCGCGCCGGCTATCCCCGGGTTGCCCGGTGCGCCGCTCGCAGAGGTGCCAGATGGCGGAAGAAGGTTGCATGATAGCACAATGAGTTGGCTCCGGAGGTATGCGGGGTACCCTACTGGCTTGCTGAACTCCGAGCTCGCGGGTTCCAACCCGGCTGAGGGCGGTGGAGTTGCCGGAGGACGGAAAATCCTCAGCGGGACTTCAATAACAGAAGAGAAATATTGTTAAATGCCCGCAAATTTAATCTTTTGAAAATTCCCGTCCTAATCATATACCATAACGGCTGAGCCGTAACAGATGCAATTAAAAGATAAAAATGAATATGTGTTGTTCTGCCGGTGCCTAGCGACAAATATAGTAGCATTGGGAGACCATGTGGTGACGAATGTCGAAATTTTCTAACAATACAGTTCATGCCCGCGAAGATTAATGGACACTATTTTCAGAGAATCTAGTTCTTTGCCGGTGGTCCATGGAGAATATTATCGTATTTATTAGATTCATAAGATACACTAGCTCTACATTATTGAAGAGAGTGACGATGCAATGAATAATGTCGAGAATACTGGGGAGTTCCCTCCAACATAACGGAGACGCGACCTCTCCTCCCTCCGTCACCCCGGCGTTGATGCTCAGGATTCGTTTAATTGTGAGTTAGCATTGTGACCTATCGTCTGGAAAGACCTTCGTAAAACAAACATTTTTGCTTAAACGACTTGAGAGAAAGAAAGAAAAAGAGTTTACAAAAGCGCAAAATCATATTTTTTAGTGAAGCGGTTAATAATAAATTATTGTCATTTCTACGAGATCATATTACGTTGTATTTGGTAGCCTTCCGAATTTAATCAGCAAATTGTTTTACATATCCTCTTAAGTAACCCAAGTTACGCGCCGAATGCGCAACATCCATTTCCCGAACACATTCGGCGCGAAACTTATCAAAGAGACCACCTTCAACTCCTCCAACATTCAGGTCCCTTTGCCCTGCGTGGCGGCGCAGGGGTGCCAACCGGCGACGGCCACTGTCGCCGCCCTCGCCGCCCTCGCCGCCCTCGCCGCCCTCGCCGCCCTCGCCGCCCTCGCCGCCCTCGCCGCCCTCGCCGCCCTCGCCGCCCTCGCCGCCCTCGCCGCCCTCGCCGCCCGCGCCGCCCGCGCCGCGAGGTGAATTATGCGCGGCGATCAGCGCGGCGGGTCCCGGGGACCGCCCAAATATTTATGAGCTCTGCTCTGTGCGAGCCCGCGGCGGCGGCGGACTGGAGGTGCCGGCCAAGGGACGCGCCCCTCCTACCTGTTGCAGGCCATCCTACGCCGGCTCCGGAACATGCCCAGTGTTCAGGCGCAGGGCCCGGCGCAAAACCTCCCTCCACGTTCTATGGAAGTGCGATGAATAATAGGAGAGCGTGCGAAACCCCGATGTGTTTAAATGTTATGAGACATTTACGTTGAACCAAAATCGAGAAATTCATGAAAGAAGATCTAGCAAATGAATCTGCTACATGCACACGATCACTATACTTCGATTTTTCTGTAGTGGTCGACGACTTTAGGTCTTTGTTATACCTCCTGCTTTATAAAATGGATCTTTTTAACAGAGGTAAGCACATTTCTGTGGCCACGAGCCCCGTTAAGGACGTTTGCGAATTATCTAAAAAGATCAATTTTTCAAGGCAGGGGGTGTAACAATAACCTAAAGGCATTGATTTCTATACAAAAGTCAAAGTACAGTGTGGCTAAAGAGGTTCAGTGTTGTTCCTCCGAAGATCAACTCTTCTACTCGTGCTCTACTTTCTCTACGTTCTTAGATGTAAGCAATTGTTCTGACCGAATTGTAGTACTACCGGAAACATGACCTCCTTCGTTGCAGGCACATCTTAAAGAAAGTTTGGGTAGTTCTGTACCCGAAGTCAACGAAAAATACAAAGTAATAAACTGGGCAGAATAAATTGGCCATGCGAAGATCGTATTATGTTAAAGGAAAAAGAGTTAACGCGAAGTATCAAAAATAGCCGTCGCATATACATCTTTTTCCAAAAATGGGAAATCTTGATCTTGCATAAATGCTGTTCAATTAAATCTAACATGCAAACGGAGCTAAGTAGAAATTCATGGAACGTTGGAGCTCACCTCAGTTCGAAAGCTTCTATTCACGATCATAACCAAAAGATGAGATCATGTATCAAGAATAGTCATGCTAGCGCAAAGAAATAATGGAGAAATGCGGACGGAAAACTAACGGCAAATAGAGACCACGAAGGTGCTAACTAGAAGCGATTCATTAGCAAGAAGCGTTTCGTGGAATAAATGGCAAAGGAAAAGAACGAGACACGATCGTAAGATCGTCGAAGGTAGAACACAGTCATTGACTAGGACAAATTTTACCTTATGAGTCACATGGCCAATCGCAAAATATGCACAAGAGAAGAGATAATTGGAAGAAAGCAAAGAAGCCTCTTTGCGTATGAATAACTTAGATGCCACTGTACAATAAGGTAAACAGCCAGGATGATCGATGAGGTGAGATGGCAATGGGGGGGGGGGGGGCGAGGGATGAGATGATGTCGTCGTGAAGTGATTAAGGCAAATACAGATGACTATAAGGCATGATGACTACCGAATATCCAAAATTGAGTCTAGGTTTCCCGTATCCGAGCCATAAGGAGCCATCCGAGCCTTCATCAAAGATGTTTAATATAATTAGATGGTGCTATTGAAAATAAAATGAACGCTAATAGAGCACATTAGAATATAAGCCATGGAAACGTAAGGACCCCGAGAAAATATGCGGCGAATCCGATTTGCCAATTAGTTTCTCCATATGGATCGAAATAGATTTCAACTCCAGTACTGAGGAATAGAGCGCCATAGAAATACCGCGTGATAAATTACTTCGAAAGCAAGGGCTCTCTCGAGGCGCACGGCAAGTCACCCTTCCATCTTCTCTGTGGCAAACCGCCCGTCAACGTATTGGCCAGTAGGTAAAGAGATATGAGAGTAATAGTCAGGATATGCAACAATCAATTGCCATGTGATTTGCAAACCTAAAACCCGATTTCTACGCCTTTTTGACGAACGATTTCGGAATTTTAGTAAACATGTGTATGCGCACAGCGACTTTTGTGGCGACAAACGTTACGCGCGTTTACTTAACTTTCGATAACTTTCGCCCAAAACAGCGAATAGCAAGGTCCGAATAGCTCTAAGTATTAGGCGTGGTGACACCACATTGAACAACGGAGGGGATGTTGCCGTGCAGCAGTCAATCCACGCGGATCAGCTTTGCGTTGGACACATCACGACCCCGATAGAGCGACAATGAAAAACTGAAAAAAATACTTGCCAATTGATTCTTGCATATAGCACACAGACAGCTAAAAACAACCCTAACAGCCCTTCAGTTCGTAGCAAAATGGAGGGGTATTACATAACTTCACACAAAATTCACTTAATCAGGAATCAGTCCAATATACTTCCCGTTTTTCATACAAACAAGTTCATTCTAACTGTGCTTAAGTTGCTGTGAGTTACAGATAGTTTTTTCCTCCGGGGAGGTGGAAGAGGGAGGCGGCCCAGCAGGCGCCAGGGGCGTGGCGGCTCATCCAAACCTGCGCCATCGCCCCCGGCTACTTCGCCGCCCTCCCCCTCCTCCATCGCGCCCGGCAATTGTAGGTCGCTGCTGGGTCGAGCTCCGCGCCGCGCCGCGCCGCGCCTCGCCTCGCCTCGCCTCGCCTGTCTTTGGCCCGGCGCGGCGGTGCGTCGCAGCCCTGCGCGGGGCGAGGTGCTCGTCCCACGGCCCACATTCAGCCCGCCCGGCGACACTCCCCTCTCCCCACCCCACCCAACCCCCCTGCCGTCACCGCCGCAGCCGCAGGGGAAACGCGTCTCTCTCCGCACCTGTCTTCGTACAGCCGCAACTCGTCCACGCGGCCACCGCAAACACTGGTCTCCGCACTGGACGCGATCCGGCTGTCATAACCTGCTCCGGGCCAGCTCTCTCTATTCCCTCCTCCCGCCCCTTCACAAACACAAACACACATACACACACACAAACACACATACACAATATACTTCTGTATTTTTAAGATTTGTTTTATATTTGTCTGTTAATTCTCTTGATATGATATATTGTTAATATGAAGGAAAAACATTTCATCCCGAAACGTCGTCAAATTTGTTAAAAGAAACATTACGTATTAAAAATGTATTATAAAAGTGTAGTATGTACATCGGTTGAATGATTTAATTTTCTTTAAAAATTGATCACAAACATTACTTAATTTGTAGTGTACGAGTTTATTGGTAATAGTTTTTTGCATATTAATGTATTTGTTTATTTTTTGTTCATTACTTGCATTTGAGGGTTTAAAGACCCTTGAACGTTCATTGAGACCACAAGATGATTGTTTAATTCCGACGATCAATTCCGACGAATTGATCGTCGGAAGGATGATGACGTAAATGAAGGACAAATTAAGGAATGAAAAGAAGGCGACAAACCCTGACGAGAACTTACTTAGACCACCACATATTCCATATTTGCATTAGCCGGGGATCGAACTCGGGTCACAGCGGTGGAAGGAGTATGCGATAGCCATTACACCTCGATCATCACCCATCCCCCCCCCCCCCGGGCCCAATATTCCAGCTGAAGCTTACGTCTCAGTAGGATACATTCTCAGGGTACCAACTAAAACTGAGACCCTTCGAATTAAAACGTACTTCAACGGCGAATCTAGAAAGTGTTTCGGAGTGGGAGGCAATTTTAACTTTAAGAAACACATTCATAAATGTTTTTGAAATTTTAAAATAAAAATAGCACGAAAAAAAAAACCTCTCTAACGGCAATGCTTTTTTGAAATTGTGATTCGATCAATGTGCGGTATTAAGTAAATAAAATTACCACAATAAATTTTGAATTTAGGTGCGGAGTGGGAGGACTATCTCCCCTTGGAAATGGCGCTGGCATAGAGTCGGTACGCAATGTAGCCCCCTGGCCAATTTAGGCCCGCAGCTAACATCCTCTCCCTTTCTCCTAAGGGCGCTGTCCAGACGAATTAATTTACCCTTAGTTCCAATGAGATGTTCTCAAATCATTCATTAGCGGACGAACTGCTCAGACCCGAGGCGGAATGATATTTCATTTACCGGCAATTCACATGAAAGGTACGGGGAAAATTTCCATTCCCAGGGCAGAATCGAAACCACGACCTTTGGGACTCCCCGCCTTGCCGAGTAGGTATACTTCTCATACTAAACGAATATGAAGTTACTTCGAAAACACGACAGGAGCGTAAAAAGTGCTCAGCACTTAAGAAAAGAGCTCGCAGCCATTTGGAGCATATCATGATCTCGCAGTCACATAACACTGACTTACAAATTGAAATCTAAGTGCGGCCCTTCCACAGAGTACGTCCACAGACGGAACGATATTACCGCTAACTAGACGAATGAGCTATCTTCAAGATATGTAAAAAATAACAGGGAACGGCTTCAGAAACACGGACTATTACTACCACCGCAATTGTCTAAGAAGCTCATCGCCGAAGACAGCCTGGACAAATCGTCCCTGACGTCAACATCCTACAATGCGAGTAGCAGTCAGCGGCCGAAATATACTGTTAAGAGTTTTGAATGTGTAAATCACACGTCGTTGCAGGTATTCCCCAATCCTTCCTGCAGTACTACTATTTTCTGGATCAACTACGTTTGAGATTAATGTAAATTATCTCTGAGTAAACCAATGGCGTTCTAATATTAAATACATTTTTCACTATTCTGCTACTAGGTAACCAGAATAATAGAAAATATCGAGGAATATCCACTAATGCAACTGTAGTTCCAAGTGTATACCATTCAGATCATCCTCTTGGATAGCCGCAATGCCGATCGTATCTTCTGCCGGGGGTACCTTTTGTTATTCATGTTCTCTGTGAAGCTCTCGACTTTTATTGTCTTGACTTCACTGAAATATTGCCATATTTCATAATATTCGTAATGGGCAATATTTACGTCATTATCATTGCCGCTGTCATCCTCACTATACTTTTCACACTCTTCACAGTCACCGTCACCGTCACCACTCCGACTTCTCTTAGAGCGCGTGCCCGGAGTGCGCACCCCCTTCCTATTCTTTTCTCTTTTCTCCTTTTATCGGAGTAGCCGTCCGGATCCGCGCCTTACCATATATCTCACCGGGGCTCTATCACCCCGCATCGGGAGAAAGGAATGGAAGGCGACGATATTCCCGCGGGGAATCGAAACTAAGAGATCTAGACGCAGCCAGCCAAGTTTCTCAGGTGGAGTATTAGATAAAAAGTGCGCTGAAGAAAAATGGGACATCGCACGATACTTCGGGGGGGGGGGGGGGGGGAGGTGCATGGAAAGATCTACTGGCCCGTCGAAGTTGAAATGAAAGTCAGCCGGTATAAACTTTTATCAACCGCAACTTTTGAAAGGAGAAGAGTGTAGTTTGAATATGCGAAACTTTGGGAGTTTACAAAACTGTAATAAAACTGTCTATGATTACTTTACGGTGGGTTTCATTCGCTTTCATTTCTGAACATAAAATTATTATTCATTTAAAAAGAAAATATAATACCATACTTCTTTTCAGATCAATTATTTCATATGGTTCATTTCTTGTACTTTTCTCAGGATCAAAGAACATTGTTTCATCAAACCACAGTTGTTCATAAAAAAATCTACAACCTAAGCTCCGGAGGGTTTCAAAAGAATGGAATTGTAATGGATAAGTATGAGATGGGAGTTTTAATGAACGCCATCCTATTTAAAATTTGAAAAGTTAGAATAAATTTATTGAACCTTTGTACATCAATATTTTTTTGAAAATGTTAAATTGAATGCCATTTACATTTCCATCAATATTTTATATCGACACTCCTATAAAAAGAAAAGTAATTGACAGAGAGACACTATCTCTGCTTTCCGGGTAGTCTTGAAATAATCTAATGTATCAATGTCTGAATGGCAGTAAAAGAAATTTGTAACAGGAAAACATCCTACATAAACAAAGAAACTTTCTGATACACGTGCGCGAATCGCTCTCAAGAAGTGAAACCAGTATCTCAACACTCAATGATATTAAAAACATGACTCGGGCAATTCCTCTATCGATCGTTAAACGATGGTTTTTCATTTCCAGCAAATGACTGTCGGCGGCCTGTTTGATCATTGCTCTTTTCTCTCTTCGTCACGGTCTTCTTTTATGAAGGTTTACACCACCTCACCGTGACATCGTTTGCTTAACACAATCCTCACCCGATCGTGTCGACGTCGTATCAATTGCCTTCGAGTGAAAAAACTCGACAAAGCGACAAAGCTGCCTTGCTGGACGCGCCGAAAGAAATGGGACATGACGTCACTCCGGGAATGTTTGTCCTTGAAGCTGCACACTCGAGAGATGTGGCGGACAAGTCCTGTTCTATACGCCCAGTCCCCTTTATGCGTTTTCTTATTTTTTTATTTGCAATCAGGCAACATTCTGTGATCAAATTGTGTTTACCCCCATGCTGACACAAGGCGACTTCTCAACAATGAGGTACCTTTATACTTCGTCAAATAAAAATATCAAATTATAGTGTTCATGGCGATCAAGTAGCATTATCCACTCGGAAAATTGTACCAACAAGCTTCAATGTGATCATGACACCTAATATAGAACGTGTCAAAAGTAGTAATCTTGTTTGTGAAAAAAAATTGTGTAACCATGTGAATTTTCCCACTCTTTTTTGAATTTCTTTCTTCTCGTTTTGCCTAAGGTCTTTCAAGAAATATGTCAAAATAAGATAAAATTCTGAAAATATTCTGAGGAAAGACACGAGTACATGATAAATTTATATTCTAGATTAATACACCACAGGATGTAATAGGTGTACATTTACTATATGATTTAATATCCAATAACGAAGGCAGCAATTTCATACAATTCCGAATATGAGCGAATGTCCAAAGCAAAGAATTAAAAAGGCGTATGGACTCTGTTATGATCCCACGTTCACCCGCACTGCCAAAGTTCGTTTATTAAATGACCTCAGGTATGTAGGATGAAGATTTTAAAATAAAATCGGAAGAAGGAAGGACGCATTTTTTAAACATTTGCGAGAAGCACGCTTAAGACCATCTACATGGATTGCAAGTAGTCTTTGTACTACAGACAGCCTTCACTCTCCAGCTAATTTGGGGCGAATGAAACGCTCAGAATCAAACTGAACAGATATTCGTCCAATAACCGATGTCTCCGGACGCTGTCGGAAGAGATCTTTCGGGTTCAATATGCCCATTTCCATTTACTACGAGTAGCTTTCTAGCTACATGTGCTGGAACGAATTGGGCATATCCAACACAAACGTCCGACCAAAATTTCGGTCAAAATTGGCCTCACTGTGACCACCACATTAGGCATTTTTGGCGAAATTACAGAGTAAGAAACTAAACCAAACAAAACGAAACAAAACTTCGTCCGACAGCAAATGTTTTCGGTCGCCGACGGACGTTTTAGATTTAACTCACTATGATCATTTTCGTTTACCATCATGTGTTTGAATCCGGCACATCGGGGCAAAAAATGCGATGTGCAAAAACGTCCGGCGTCATCCGACAAAAATTTGAGCCAAAATTGGCTTCACTGTGACCACCACCTCGCATGTTTTGGCCGAAATTACAATCGACCGCCCAAACCACACTAAAGAGACTTTCATCCGACAGCCGATGTTTCCGAACGCCGTTGGAAGATTTAGATCACATTCGCTACGATCATTTCTGTTTACAATCAGGTGTTTGAAGGAATCCGGCCCATCGGGCCGAAGCAAAAACGTCGGGAGGCACCGACCGAAATTTCGGCCAAAATCGGCTCCCCTGTAACTGCCACCTTTGGCGGTTTGGGCTGGAATTTTGGTCGATTGGACCAAACCAAACTAAAGAGACCTGCGTCCGACAGCCGATGTTTTCGAACGCCGTCGGAAGATTTAGATCAGATTCACTACGCCCATTTCTGCTTACTATCACGTGCTTGAAGACATCCGGCACACCAGGCAAATAACATTGTGCACAACGTCCGGAGTTAGCCGACCGAAATTTCGGGTCACATCGTCTCCAAGGCGACCGCCGCCGCCGCCGCCGCCTAAATTCCGCATGCTGCGGCGTCCGCGCTGTGGGCTTCTTGGGCTGCCTGGGGCCGGGGCAGCGCGGCGCGGAGAGGCGGCCGTGCCCGCGCGCGCGCCACCAGGTATGCGGCGGCGGCGATGGTGGTGGAGGAGGTGGTGGTGGTGGTGGTGGTGGTGGTGGCGGCACCGCGCGCTGGCCTTGGCCGCGCCGCGCCCCGCGCCGCCACGCCTCGCCTCGCCTCGCCCCGCTCCACGCCGCGCCGCCCCGGGCACCCGCGCGGGCCCGCGCTCCCCGGCATTCCACGCGCCTTGGCTCATTACGCGTCCGGGCTCGCCCGCGCCCGTGCCGCCGCCGCCGACGCCGCCGCCGCCGCCACAGCCAGTCGGCTCGGGTCACCTGGGCTTCCCGGCGCCACTTCCACAATTCCAACAATCAGTCAGCATACTCATGATCGCAGGCGTGCCCAGCTTAAAACAAGACGCGGGCAACTAGATTTCTAGCTCCTTTTCCCATTAATTTATTGATGATTACGAGACTCATGAGGTCATTAATCCCGTGAGTGCATGGCATCCATTTTCCTCCTGAGGTGGCGGCGACATTCCCTCGCTAGAGGGCGAGATCTGGCGCCGACCTAGACATCGGCTAGCAGGGTTTTCCCCAACCAGTTATCTCCCATCAACGGGTGTCGTAGCACCCGGGAAAATCTCTTAAGCTCCCGACTGGGCTCCCGGCATGTCCGGTAGTATACTGCATGTAAAGTGTAAATATGTAAGTAAGGGATGTGGATAGGACTAGGAAAAGAAAGGAAAGATCGTGTGCGAACCGTGGCTTGTCTGATACGGTATTTCTCTGACATTCTCTCTGATGGTGATCAGAGAAACCACCCATCAGAGCAGCGGGCCGTTACAATTCTCTTCCAGGCAGCGAACGAATTCGACTTAACTTACTTGACAGTGACGAAAATCTTGACACAGTCCGGACTGGATCGCTAAGGCTTCGCGATCAGCAGCACTGCAATCATATTTGTGAACCACACTGAACCACCTACGCCGGCTTTTTCACTAACCTTTGAAATTTGCGTATGACATTTTACTAGAAAATATATAAAATATACAAGGTAAATGAAAATAATATAATATAATGAAATGTAATCATACAATTGAACAATTTATTTTATGTTGGTCCGTTTACAGGAGGCTCAGGTGGTTCGGAGAGCCTCTTCTCCAAATGTGTTATAAATTCACCAAATTTTCAGATAAAAAGAAACCATTTTGTTATGTAGGACTACCGGGACCCTTTCGGAATTTTCATGAGTGTGTGTGTGTGTGTGTGTGTGTGTGTGTGTGTGTGTGTGTGTGTATGTGGAGGGGGGCTCCATCCCCTCCCCTGTGCGCACCAGGAGTGGGAAAGCCACCTTGCTCTTTCCCGAGAAATACATCGCAATGCTTCTCCTAGGCCGTTCAGAGATCTGCGGATAAAACGGGTAGCGGGAAGAAATCAAAAACACAAGATTCAGCTCCCTAACGAAGGCGAATATCCTCAACTACTGTCAGACCGGCGTCGCACAGATCTCTCCCTCCCAGCATTATTCTCCCCCCCCCCCAACGAACTTTATCAGTTGATTGATTATTCAGTTTCTGGGCTCGTGAACTGATATGTACATTTCTACGGTAGGTGTAGGACACGTTATACCCAGGTGAAAGGCGGTGTGTTTCCCCCAGTGGGGTGTGAGAACTGGCGTCGACATACACGCCTGCTTGTGGGGTTCCCTTGTTCAGGCTTCTCCCGCCAGAGGGGCACAGCCTCAGCTTCAAGTATTTCCCCCTGCAATTCAAGCTCTACGTTCCTGACTGCTCTCCAAACGTGAGTGTAAGTGTTATGCACGTAAAGAAGAAAAATATCTCGAGCGCACTGTTACTCGTTTATTATGGTGTTTCTTTGCCATTCGCCTAATATTCATAGGAGAAACAAGGAAAAATGGTCCATAAGATTCGGCTGCCACCAGCAGTCTCCTCCAGACACCGGTTGAATTCGACTTATAGTAGTAACTAGTAAATTCCGTGGTGGTAGCAGATATCGTGTGGTAATCCGTAGTATGGTAAAGGAAATAATCTCCACAAAAGTTTTAATAATTTTAACTCTGGAAAATTCTTAATAAAAATTATTAAAACTTTTGTGGAGATTATATCCTTTACCACACCAAGTAGTAACTAGTGTTGAAAATCCGCCACCGACGGGACTTGACCCTAAGACCTCCCGGTCAATATACTGCGCTGACAACAGATGCAGCCCTGAGCCACCCGCGCCGCTCCGAGTTCGTAAGTAAAAGGCGGTGCGAATGAAATAAGATTTTCAAGAGATTTTCTTACATTACAATGTGGTGTTTAACCCTTGCGAGTGACGGCACAGGCTATCGGGCCATTTTTGACAATACTTCATCTCAATTACATATTCAGAATACGTCTTCTCTTTCTTTTTCTTCCTCGAGAATTAAAACTACTAGTGTGTTGCGAGCCATTGATCGCTCAATCTTCTGTTGGATCTATCAATGCTTCTTTTCCCACGAGGTGTGTAGAAGGAGCGTGGCTTAGGTAAATTATTATTTTCCATCCTTAAAATATAGTCTTTTCATGTATCTCCAAAGTCTTCGACTTTGTCGTTTAGATTGTAACTTCTGAGGTTCTCTCGGACAACAATCTCTCTTCTTGCTATTCCTAGAATCGACCTCAAAAATCTCATTTCAGCTGTTTGTATTCTGCTCTAATATTTGTAATTTAGAATTCAATTTTCACTTCCATACAGACCGCAAGAATCTGCCATAACTTTGTAAAATTTCAGAAATTTTTCTTTTCTAACTTTACCCTTTGTGTTCTTTTAAGGGTGTCATACATAAAATTGAATCTCTAGATCTCTCTTTCAAAATAAAGTTCACCGAGGTATGATAAGTCATAGCCATCGTAGAAATCGAAAAGAATTTACTTGTTCAATTATCTTATTCAGAAGGCGGAATATTATTAATCTACAACACACAGGACTTTGTTGATTCATACTTTAATGAATACATAGTTAAGAGAACCCAATTGATTGAGACTTTCTTTTAAGGTGTGTGTTTTACTATTGTGTTCTCTCAATCCCTCTGCCACATTCTTTGATGAATTAAATCGGTTATGTTTTTGTGATTATCAACATTAAAAATTCTTAAAAAACTAATATCTGAAACAAAATGGTATTTAAACTACAGCTGATCATAGTTGTTTTGCTTGGCATTGAAAAGGAATATCAGCATTACCAGAGAGACCCTGTTCCTCCTATATGTCTTGAGGCACATTCTATGACTAGGGATTCACGTTATCGGTTGCGACAAAGATTTATTTTCACAACCATGAAGTGATGCACTCCACGAGGTCGAAGTCCAAATATTCGACGATACCAGTCATCGGCGATATCAGTTTGAAACATTATTCCGGGAGATGTCTCGCCAAAACATCAGGCTTATTCACGCACTGACGAAGCAGTCACAAGAGATTTTCTTGTACTTGTTTATAATAACTAAGACGTGGATTTGATGAATCAGAGCAAGAACATTTCAGTGGAATCAGGAAACGACGGTTTATGTTACAAATAAAAATCTATGAATTCTCTCCTAATAACAATTTTGTTTTGATCATGATTAATGAGTCATTACCCACTCATAATTAACTCTGATTTCTACGTTGTACAGCTTGAATACAATTGATTAATCCCTACATTATAGTAGAAAAGTGATGACAGTAATAGTAATAATAATGATAAATAATAATAATAATAATAATAATAATAATAATAATAATAATAATAATAATAATAATAACAGCAATTACATAAGCAACAATATCAACAACAACTACTCAATGTGTAATATCTTTCTCTACACACTTCATTACACGAGTTTTCTAGAACGATAGTGCGCAATGCTTAAAAGAATTGTTCACAATTCATATTTTTCCATATACTAAGAAAACTGAATTTCCGCATAAAAATACAGAAGTTATCACGTAATACATAAAACGAGTGTGTATTAATCCACCCTATCTCACCTAATTCGTAATGCTTCACCACTACCGACGCAAGAAAGGCACTTCGCAATACTACGAGCAGGATCCTCGCCCTGCGTTCTCACAGCGGGTCGGCCCTCCGCAGCCTCAACCCTCGCCTTCCCTTTCATGCGCCGCCCTTTGCCGCCTGGCCCTTGGGCGCAGCAGGTGGGCCGGATGCTGCCTTCTCTTCGGCTGCGGCTTCGAACATGCTTAGGGCCCCTTCACACGTGCAGCGCGTGGCGCGCCACGCAGCAGCGGGCCGTGTAGCAGAGCATTGGTTTGAATGGACGCCTTCCCACGTGCAGCGGGTGGCGGCTGCTGCGGCAGCAGACGCCGAACTCCGGCCACCAGAAGCGCACGAGGGGCCGCGCGCCACCGCTAGCAGAACACAGCTTTAAATGGGCGCGTTCACACTGCGCTGCGGCCGCAACGCAGGGGTGCTGTTTATGGGCCTGGGAAGGGGCCCTATACCTGCTTCGTCCTTTGTTCGTCGTCACCCACGCGCCAAACTCACCCTCCCTCTTCCACGCCGATCGCGCCTCCAGTCGTGTAAATTGCCTCATCGTTGGTGGTCAACTTTTGTCAGTGCACATCTTCAGCACAATGGAAATCAACACTGAAGATTTTATATCGTTGATCGAGAAACATCCATCGATTTGGAATACCGAATGTGCCGAATATTCCAACAAACTGGAAAAAAATAATTCTTGGGAAGCAGTAATTTCGACGTTTGTGCGAGACTTTCAAGAAAAAAATTCCACAGAGAAAAAAAAAATTCAGATAATGCTTGTGTATACTAATTTCAAACACTATAATGAATTTTTATTATTGTTTTCTATTTTCCCTTACATATTTTGAAAAAAAAACTACATGTATAGATATAGATTTTACTTTTTTACTACAGTAAATTCTGTTTCCTAGCAATGAGATATAAAATATAACTTACGTAAAAGTTATACAACCCAATGCAACAAATACAAATTTATAGAGAGTGAAAGGAAAATATGGCTGCGTGTCATGTATATTCATGTTTTACGAAAAAATTCTTAGGAGCGTGTGGCGGCAATATCCAATGTGCATTATTGGAAATAAGGAGCGTTCCGCTCACAAATTATGTATCGGCAAAGATTTTATATACTGTGTGATAATTTATATAAGCCTTAAGAATATTTCATTAAACTTGATAGAAGAAAAAATTCGGTGGGGATAGTTGTATTTTCAAGTTTTATCAAGAGTTTTTGCACCTCGTCGCGTCACCGACGCAGCGGACGTCGTAATCCTCCCTCTTCCAAGCGCAGTGGCGGCGGCGGTGGCTGCGGCGGTGGCGTCGTCTGAAGAGCTCTGCTCCTTGAAGGAAGCGCGCTGCGGCCGCGCCGTGTGAAGCGGCCCTTACTGAGGCGTGCGTCTTTGTTAAACAGGAAGTCAAGGGCGGGTTACCTCCTGCGCAAACGCCGTCTGTCACGGAGCCTCCCCTTGCACGGTCGTATTCCTGTCGCTTGACGTTTTACGTAAGCTCATGTCTCTCGCCTCCGGAGAACGGGGGACTAGTATTATCTACCCAGTTCTTCAATACAACTTCCTTATTATCTCTGCGAGCACGGGATTCCGGTTTCGAGGCATGACTTCATCGGGTTGGAGGCAGGATTTTCTGGGCTTCCTAGTCAAGCCACTGGTCTGCGCGTGAAATTAGGCTAGAATGTGTACGAAATTTTTACTGCCATATCAAAAAGTAGATATTAACAAAATCTCAGTGATTCAGAATATTAACATTATATAAATAAAATTTAAAAAAAATAAAAATAGAACATTAAAACTGGCTCCACGAAAGCAAAACAAATAGTTATTTTTGATTAGAATAAACAGATTATTTTCGTATCACGTCCTCCTCCGTGAACGATGGACCTATAACCCACTCCATGGTCCATCCCATTGATTTAGAAAGTCACGGCGACAATATGGAGAAGCCGGAAATCTGTGACAAGCTGCGATTCCCTCGAGGTACTAAATGTAATTAGCGGTGGGGGGGGGGGGAATGGAGTACTAAAATAAATTGTACAATTTTTGCCTGAGACATGAGAAATTACGTTATAGGAAATTTAATATGGGAGTGAAGTTTATATTTTTATTTATTAATTCCGAGCACTGAAAAGCTCACTCTGATGTTACATAGAAAAGTTTATTGAAATACGTACGAAGAACAGTAGCAGAAAGAATGACCTTTACTTGTGAGAACAATGACAATTAGACTTACGAACAGAGTGAGATGAGATAACCCTCTACTTCGTATCGTATTATAATGCTGAATCATTTAGAACCCCTTTTTCAAGCCGTAATTGATTCCATTGCCGTCTTTTGATTCTCATCCTGAAAATAAATCCCAGCGTTCCAATAAAGGAATAAAGAATGCTTTCTTTAATGAGCTGCTTTGTTTAGAGCCGAATCTCACGATGGAATTCGAGACTGGCGGAGAGAATAAAAGAAACGAGAGAAAGACATGGGAACTCGGGGCGCGTTTGGAAGGGAGATCTCTGCTTCCCTGGCCCTCGGCCTGGGAATCCTAAGAACCGCACAAAGAAGCGCACACCGCTTGGATAAGGGCACGGAAGGGCGGGGGCCACGGTGTCGAAGGGCGATTCAAAGAGAAGCCGAAAGTGCATGTTCAGACTTGTTTCAGCAAATCGACGCCCTGAACGACAACTCTGGGATGCCAAGAAACAGAAGTCCAAACCGCAAACAATTATTTCGATTTTTTTTTTAAAAAAAAGAGTATCTTATTCATTCATGTGTAAATAAACTAGAAAATCAACATAGACGTTTGAAATTAGTAAGGCTGAAAGAAGATGAAAAATAATCTCTACGAGAGAAGTTAAATTTACTTCGGAGATGAGTTTTGAGAGTAAACATTTTTCCAGTACTGCACTGAACCTTAAATCAAATAATAATAATAATAATAATAATAATAATAATAATAATAATAATAATAATAATAATAATAATCGTCGCATTCTCCAACAGAATGAAAGAATATTGGAAAATTAAGAAGAACTCAACAAAAACTAATTAGAACTCCACAAAACGAGTCAATTTTTGCTTAACGTTTTCCATTATTGGGAAAATACGCTAATAATAATAATAATAATAATAATAATAATAATAATAATAATAATAATAATAATAATAATCGTCTTTATTTGTAGGGACGGAGACATGCGAAGAAACTCGCATATTGCTATTTCACTCGAATTTGAAATTTGCAGAGACTTTACAACTAAGAAAAAGCGGGGAATAAAACGAAATTGAACATAACTGGAAAGAGCAGAAAGTTGTTATGAACGTCACTAGAACCAATGAACAAGGTAGAGAAGAGAAAACTAAAATTAATAAAATAAAATAAAGAGATCAAAGCCGGTAGAATTTTGCATCCGATGGTACTTAAATATGCATACTATATTGGTTTACCGGTTTCAACAGTTTCTACACGAAAGTAATAGTCTGAAGAAACATCGCACAGATTGCATGAATATCATGTTATCTAGGATTAAAAATAAATAAAAAGCAGAATTGATTTTCGACCTGTCAGAACTAGCTGTTAAATCTAAACCGGCGTGTAAATTCGAGATTTTATAGAAACCGGAACGAAGGCGAACAAAAAACAACATTCGACGCACCAGAACACGAGACTGCTGCTTGGCGCCTGGGTCTCCGAGCCCTGAGAAGTGCACAAAGGAACGCACACCCTCCAAAACAAGGGGCGCGGGGGCGGAGGGCCGAGGCGTGGGTGGGGGCAAGGGATAGGGGCAGGGGCGCGAGGGGGAGAGGGCAAGGACGCAGGTCGAAAAGGTTCGCCGGGGGTAGGGGGAGAGGAGGGAAGCAGGACCGCAGGTACCGACCTGCTTCGACCTCGGGCCCACCTGCCAAGCTAGCATCTTTCAGTTGGTGTTTATGTAATGGGACGGGGTCGTTAGGAGAAAAATGTCGGACCATTTGGTCGCAGGCGCTGTGTTCCTGGCGCTGACTGTTCACCCTGTGACGAGTGCTCCGATAAATTGCGCGCGATTGGAGGGCTGTCGTCGTTGCGCCCGGAGGGTTATCAGTGACGATCAACTTGGGGAATTTCCTACTGCAAGGACGAAAAAGTTCAACTTCCCAGCTAACAAGACGTAAGCACGTAACGCAAGACATTCTTGTATTAATAATGCAGAAGAAGATTAAAAGTCCAAAGGTCAAAAGCCAAGGTAAATTCTGGGAATCTAAAAAACTTCAACGGGAAACAACGAAACTTTTTAGTTCTTGTGAGCACCCAAACAAATTGACAACATTTCTAAATTTAAAATTGGCGTCATTATTTTACTCGCTAACATTGTGATTTTACTACGAAAGAGAGCCTCCTAGACAACTCTATTGTCTTGCAACATTAGTCCACAAATTCCTGCGAAACATTCAGTATTATTATACCCGAGGAATGTATGTGAAAAGTTATTTTTGTTCTTGTAATAGCCTACCTCTTTGGAAGGTCAATACTACAAACAGGAGAGTCAAAGTTTCATATTGTTCAAGATCAGTTCTTTCGAATTACCTTAATTGTTTTTACGCTGGAAAAATATTCATATCCTTACGTCACAATTTACGCACATTGATAATTGTCCAGTCATTATCTTCATTTCGTTCATAAACAAAACATTGTCATTTTTTAAATGCCTTTTATATTGCTGACTCAGTTCTGGCATTACAAACGCTTTAAAACCATGCCAAATAGCAATTTCAAATAAGCGTAAGAAGTTTCTAATTCGTTTCACGAAATTTATGTTAAAAGTGGCACTATTTGCATAAAAACCTGTGACATTCGAATTCTAAACGTTTCTGAACATTTCAACACAGTTCGATGTTTGCATTGAATGCAACAAAATGTAAAAGACCCACAACGTAAAGTGTGGAATGTGAAAATACCGAAATAAGATACTATCTAAGGGCTTCAAATAATTTGGAGACTACAAACCTTTCGGAATTGTAGATAAATCCTAGTTCGTTAAGTACAATTCCAACTATCAAAAATTTTTTTGTGACAATATCTAGTGTCGAATGACTAATAATTACTAGTCTTTAATATTATTTTATATTTTTTCTTCAAGCAAGAAAAACAAAACAGGTGTCCATCTTGATTCATTAACACTGTGCTACGGCCAAGTTGGCAGCACTGCATTCGAATGTCAAACCCAACCCAATTCGAACGGGCACCAGGGGCTCGAAGGAGGTCAAACCCGAAAGAATGTGGACAAACCGTGGACAACGACCCCCCGCTGGCCTCCCAGCTGAGGAACAGGTGACAAAGGTCGGGGGAGAGCCGTGCCACATAGCCGGGGAGGAATGGCGGCCGGAGGGTGATGCACTACGGAAATAACAGCTGTGGCGGGCGTTGACTCGCGCATTCCTTATTGGTGATCACTTTCTGGTATAGCACGTTTCCTCCCTTCTTCCTAGTTTCACAAATGTGCCTTCCAAAGTCAGATGGAATGCTTAGTAAATACACAGAAACTTGCCTGATTTCTAAAGGTCACTGCGGTTGACTACGTCACTTAAATGTCTGAAGGCAAACAAGTTGAGGAAAACGGGACTTTAGATTTTTCCCTATTGCTCGTACAAATACCTTGAAATTGAAAAATGTTGGAAAATGCTCAATGTTTGCTCTAGGTATTTGAAATAGATTAACTGTAATTGCACTGAACTCTCATTTCAAACAAAGGAAGTGTCAAAATATTTTCCAGCTGCACAAAATTGATTTACAAGTGTACTTACATGTATTTGCGCCCTCTTCACTTCAATGTACAACCAGTTGTCCGTGGAGAAGGCAATCGCCAACAACGCCACTGCTACGATGGCAGTTATCGTCGCTAAAGACAAAGTGACGGCTGAGCAGGGCATCTTGAAGCTGTCGGGATCCCACGGACAGATGAAGCACAACGAAAAAGAGAATACTACTACCTCGACGGAGCACACAACACTGGTCGCCGGCCGTTCGCACACTCCGCCACACTCGCCTCCACTAAGCAGCTAAGATGGCCGGGTATGGAAACGAGAGAGTTCGTCACTTGTTCACCAGCATGTCTGTTCTCCGTGCACCTGTAGGACGCGACTGGCGGGTGGCCGACGGAGCTGCGGCCTCGGCGGCGGTGACGGTGGCGGTGGCGGTGGTGGCGGCGGCGGCGGCGGCGGCGGCGATGGCGGTTCTTCGCCTCTCCCTCCTCCGCCGCCGCCACCACCTGGCGGAGGGGGCTGGATTCCTTTCTTGCAGGCCGCCGCCGTTGCCGCCGGCAACCACCGCCAGAGTGCGGCGTAAGACGCTGGCCGGCCCTGCGGCCGAGGTCGCCACGGCCATCTGTGAATGGGACAGTGGACGCCAAATGAGCCCGCTGATGAGAACCTATTAACTCTTGAGGAGTAGTGCGGATGCTCTGAGACACATACCACTGCTGCGTCACAAGATACTACTGTATTGTGACATAATACCATTTCCTGTTAGATCGCTAGTTTCGTGTTTCATATCTTTGGAGTTTCCTATGCCGTCTTAAACAGTCACATCCTTGTTTCATTAATTGTCAACATCAAATTTATCGGAAATATCAAGTCGTTGATGTATAGTATGTCTTGTGAATAGTGTTTTGCAACAGATCTGATAAATTTGCAAAGCACAATTTTCGTCAAATTATTTCAAACTTTCAAAATATTTGATGCACTGTAATTATGCTATTTCTCCAGGATTCAGAAACAGAATAATTATAGTGGTAAGCAAATATTCTACAAAGGTTTCCTTGTAGGATATATTTTAGAGAATTTCCTGAAGTACAAAACCTGCAGAGGAAATACCTGTCAAAATTTTTGGTTTAGCTTAAAAATTTGAAGTTTGCGCTCCCGAACATAGAAAAACTGTAGATAACTAACATCCATCACAAATGCATATCGGTGGGAACACAGTACGCGAACATATCACATGTTTTCAAAATAAGTGTTTACAGTGAATGAACAGAAGAATGAAATGAACTAATTTACTTTTATCATGAAGCTTCATAAAAAGAAAAATTGCAAAAGTCTTTCATTGTGTTTAATTTGATAGAAACAATTTTACAGCTACACCCTGGAAATTTGTTGATCGGAAATATGAATTTTTCAGATTTTTTTCTAAAATAATATGAAAAATTTACGTTGCATAGTAAATGAATAACATTCGTAAATCTGAAGTGCTCAAGAAGATTGTTGAAGATATTGTATATGGTGCACATTTCAGTGACTCATTAATGTGAAAAAAGTATCTTCTCCAAAATATATTAAGTACTGCAGTTTGTGGCATATTTGTATGTAAATGTTACCAGGTCATTAGAATTAATGTTACATCATATGCTATTTATTTCATGAAGCACACTATATTCACTAGTACACTACATTTACAAGCAAGCTTGTTTAAAAAATACATTCGCAATTTATTTCGGGAATAAGTGTTACATTATCATATCCCTTGTTACGAAAGTGTTTAATGAAATGCAATGCAATTATGCATTGCCAGCTATTGTTTTCAGTGTTTCTCTAAATCAATTAATTTAATTTGTTTCAAAGATTAGTCTCCTTCAAGTGCAAGGAGAATGTTAAAAGACTGAGGAGGGCTCGATGCAATGAAATGTTAACATTTAAGTAATTGAAAGACACCCAAACATTGTCTTTTACTATTGATTGTGCTAGAATCGTTGCATTATCATTGTATCATTTTTCGTAATCCTTAAATTATTGTGGTAAGATTCTATCACACTTGTTTTAAGAGGTTTTTTTGGGGGTCTATATTGTTAGTTGTTGTACAATATTTTTATGAGAAAATAATGTAAGGATATTCATTTAATGCTAGTAAACATTTGGCCGCAATGTATTGTAATTAAGATACAGTCCAAATATGAACAATTTTAGAGGCATTTAAAACTCTTCTCTTGACACTATTTGGAACGGAAAACGTTCCAATAGGGTCTCCGACTTCAAGAAATCGTTATCTTCATTTCAATTTTTCAGTTTTTTATTGCAATATAACTTCTCAAATTGGTCGTCTCATAAAAATGTTCAATTTTGCAGTTGTTTACATTATTATATATTATGTATAATCTCTATATACTGTATTTAAATTCTTAGAATTAAGATCTTTAAAACATATATAAATGCAATTTGAGGTGGATTTGTACATAAATTGTATTATTGTAAACATATATAAAACAATTTTATTTACAACATATGTTATTTTCTCATGAATCACCCAAAAATATTCACTGTGACAAAAATCAGAAAGAATTTGTGTCTCGCCGAAAAATACTCTTGGTGATCTATCATGGCTCCTTTCCAATTAGTAATTCAAACAACAGTTCACTGTACAATTTCTATAGGAACATAAGTTATTTTTTCCAGCCAATTTATCATTTATTCTCACATAGGGATTGTTAAGTTTTGAGTGCTTTTTTTCTTTTTTCTTTTTTCGCAAACGCAAATAGTACAACCAAGCACAGAGCATTCACTGCGTCGTCGCTTATTGAGAGAGCCATTGATGTTTTCGACGTCCTGTTTACTCCCAGAGCCACTTACGAGCGGAATTCACATTGCAGCGGGGCGGTGGCGACGGGCCCGCTCTCTACGGGGACTCGCCACGGCCCGCTGAAACCCAGCGGCGTCTGCAGAGGTATGCGTTGTGATCTCTCTCCCAGGAGGGCCGTGACGCCACACAATAGCAACGAGCTCTTGGCAAGAGCCTCCGCCGACGGGCGCCGTGGGGGCCGAACGGGAGCATGGGGGGTCACCGAGGATCCCCAGGGGGCAGGGAGCCGCGCCGTGTCCCCCTCCCTGGACGACCCCCTCCCCAGGGGCCGCGGCGGTCTGGCGCGATGCCGGGTCCGCGCGTTCGACGAGGGCCATGAGCACGCGCGCAATTATGAAACGAATTCCGTGCGGAGCATGTCGCAAGCACCCCTCTGGGCGATTCTCGTGGGTTATGTAGCTGGCGATCTGCAAGTGTGCTTGCTAGTGGCCACCAACTACGAGTACATCGAAGAATTTGTGTTACAGTGTGTTTATTACTGGCGTATCCGGGAAGAGGGGAGAATGGGGGCCACGCCCCATTCAACAAAAGGTCTAGCGTTTTCGTTTGTTACCTTCCTTTATTTGGTAAAGTTGATTTAAATATTTAATTGTTATTAAGTAATTATTTAAAAATAGTGTTTTGTATCATATACACACCACTAGAATAATACACAATATAATAACAGATAAGTTTATTATTTAAGAAAAATCTATAATGCACCCTCCCTCACAAAAAAACACAAACCACTGGATCCGTCCCTGATGATTATTAATGCAACAGAAATAGGCGTTCATATAAAGGTGAACATTTCGAACAAAAAAGACCCCGTGTATTGATGAAGTTCGTTACCATTGACCCTATCAAAACTCACTTTTTTCACATGCTTATTTAGATATTTAACTGTTTCATCAATCTAATCACTGCATTCCGTCACAAAACTAAATCATAATACATTCACGTAATGTGGATTATGTACGGAGATAAATTATTTCAATACTTACGAAACGAAAGGTGCGTGCGTGCTTCATAACTCGTTTCTTAATGTAGGTACAGTTTACAGACATTGCAGAATAACACATAGTATACTTTTATTTAATCCACATATCACAGGGTGCTTCTTTCAGTTTGTTGTGTATAAATAAAATAGTATTACGTTTGTAATTATTTACTGTGTAAGCAAGCTATAATTACAACAAATTTATACGTATAGAACAATCCATTTAGGTTCTCCCTACGCACAAACATTTAACGAAGCAAATTGCTTCCTTGCACAAAGGAATGGCAATAGACAATGCATAGTTGACAACGTTCTTAGCGGTGACATCGATGCGCGACCATGTAACGCGTGCAACAGCCGGTCTCCTACACAACGACCTTCAGAGTTACCTTGTGTTTTATGTCGACGAGAAAATAATGGATTATAAGACAGTGTATATGCAAATGTTGCAATCTACAGGGTTATAAATTCATTAAGAATGATGCTTCTTATTTTGCAACAATGAAATTATAAATGCGGAAGCTTATTGTCGGAATATTTTGCTCGGGACGTTCTTCCTTCGTTACTTCATGAATTAAAAATGAAGCATATTTCGAAGACCTCCAGTTTTTCTTAGGGAGACTTCAGTGGTTGTTGAGTTACAAACAACAGCATTACAGAAAGAAAAGGAAGAATACGCCATTAATAAGAGAAATGCCGTCGTAGCTTCTGACGTTTGCCGTCAGAGCGCAGCACAAACTGAAACCAAGGATGCAGAACGATTTTCCCGCTTCTTTTGAACGACAACGAGAGTAGGTTGAAATAATTCCACATGTACTACTTGTAGTTTTTATTTATCTTACAGCAATTCAGAATTACTTTCTGAAAAAATTCCCTTCCCCAGAAAATCCTTTATAAAGGAACTCTATTAAGGAAAAATTAAATCAATAAATTCTTAATACAACTATTTAATTGCAACAAAATAGGCTATTTTTAAGCGGTTTTTCTTCAACCTTTTCGAACGGATAGTACTAATTGCACTCTTTAATATGACAAAGTTTATTTTGGGTTTTTCTATTGTTTTCTCAAAAATTACAAAAATGAAATTGTTTTGAATGATGTCTCACGCCGTTCAAATGCACATTTCCAGAAATTTGTAAACACTATTGTATTTTTGAGTTAAAGTACTTTAAATTATTTCTAAAGTTTTTCGAAGACTCAAAAGTTTTCTGAGAAAAAGGACTTCAAATTTCGAATTTACAGTAACGCTTAAACGCCAGGTTTGTTAAAATGGCTCCAAATTTTTCAAAGAAAATTACCATTTAGGACGGTTTTACTGTTCTTTAATATTCTTAAAATAATATTTTCATTCTACTATTAGAAAACAGAAAAATTTAAAAAAAAATCAAAAAATGTATTTTGGAGGGCGACGGATGTCCGCGTGGACGAGTAAGTGGCAAAGTCCGAGTTGTTATCGGAGACCAAAGGAAATAGAAAACTAATACGGGAAAGTCTATGCCATTCTGTAGAACTACTAGTTTAATTAATGTTTATAAAAACTTATATTTTTAAAAGTACGTTCTTTTTCTAAAGTACTAACGTTTTGCGATATGAACTCCAGGTTTCTTAAATGGTACTACTTACACTAAAAGAAAACGCTCACTGCATCAACAACTCATTATTTGTACGATCCATCTAAATAAAGTTCCTAAAATGTTTTTAATTAGACGAATTTTACGGATATATAGTTTTAAAACCCTTTTTTATCTGGAAGAATATCCTTTATCGATTCACTTTCGGATTTTTGTTGTATTGTTGTATCTGTTTCTTTCACAAGTGTGGGCCACAGTTCAAAATGTGCAAGTGAATAACTTCTAAGTAAACATCGTCTTCTTACGGCGGACAATATTTGTGTACGTGAAGAGAAATTCGTTAAAAGAACAATTTTAAGAACCTTTCATGAAAACAAAGAGGACTTTCATTATTCAAACCTGAATTGCAAAATGTTTCTAGAATAAATGTATACAGATGTTGAATGATTAATGTCTAATACACCACAATACACACACACACACAAAAAAAAAAAAAAAAAAGGAAATATGTATGAATCCTCAATGTGATGAGCCCATAAATACCATTTCCCCCACTTGCGGTGCATCTACACAAGTAACTAGAATGATTTGGTTCCAACATTAGTTTTAGGTGTTATTTATTTAGATTTGTAGAATGCAAATACCTCGTGCGATGCTTTCTTCATAACCGCATCCAGTTCGGGAGTGAATTTAGTCTCTTAAGTCATCTTCAGAAAATCAATTATTTCCTCTGTGGCATTCCGTGAGCACATCACGAAGTGTTACAAGAAGCAATTCATAAGAGAAATACACAATATAAGTAAATTCCGGTTACATAGCACAATTTAAAGTCACCTTTACAAACTATTTTATTTACCAAATTAGCAGTTTGAGATGTTTTAGGAATCATCACGAGATCATTTCAACAACAGAAACATTTTATCTGACATATCTCAATGAAAAAATATAGTCAAATCTTATAATTAATTAAATATCCAAAATTAATACGTGATGTATACGAGAGTAACATAGATTACGCACCTTTTGCTGAAAAGTTACCTATTAGGCATAAAATTGTAAAAATAAAAGAGAAAAATGTTAAGCACATTTCTTCATATACCTTTTAGGTTGCCAAATACAGTTACATGGCGAAATCGATATTAATTCTTTATCCGCAAAGGTAACACACTACATTAGCTAATACATTCGAGGTCTATCTGCATTCAAAATTGAAACTCAATTTCTTCTGTTTTTACACTTCAGTTTTCATCAATGTAGGCCAACCTGTGCCGACAAGAGATATTCAGCGTTGGATCACATTGAGAATAAAACACGAATTGATTACTGCAGTATGGAAGAATTTCGGGCGTATATGTCTGAAATTCATCCCCTTATTCAACTATTTGAAAAAAAGACCAACTTTATTATTTAATTACAAAAATATTGTTGACAAATAATTTTAACTGAACAGTTCGTAATTCATTTGTGTATTTTTATTCTCAGCGTTATTAAACAACATTACTGAAACAATGAAAATAGTATGCAGTTGTATAGTTTAATATTTTATAATTAAATTATTTTCGTGGCACACCTACCCAATTCCTCAGCACATCTTTTGAGAACACCTTCACTAGAAACTAACACATATCCGGGCTTCCCTTACCCCAGGCAGTAAAACGCAACGTTCCCTGTTCTACGCGATAGAGTGAATCGAGAGACGAAGGTCATATATTGGTATTCCAACCCACGGCGGGATTTCATCACGTTATCCTTTGTCGGTGGCGAGCACACTGCATCATGTTGGGCATCAAAGTCGGCGAAGTAACTCAATCCAGCGAAAATTCAGAATGTTATGGACTGGCATCGCTACAATTTTCAGAAGAAATGTGGGGTAAAAGAACTGTACCATCTACTCCTTTCTACGGGACAAACAAAATATTTCTTTCGTTTTCAACGAATGACAAATTCGACTTATGATGTCTGTGCATCTATGGAATTGTGTGGTAGTTGTGATAGCAATTTTTTCATGTTTGTAATCCGTTTCACTACAGAAATACAGCAGAATGTTCATGCTTTTGTAAAGGACATCAATTCTTCAGTTACTTAAATTTCCTCACAGACATTTTAATGTTGTGCGAGCGGTGCTTGACTTATAAGAATTCAGGTCCCGTGACAAGCCACAAATTAATTACTAATTAACATAAATAATTTTATATTTGTAGGATAACGTGATAGTTATACATTACAGTTAACAATAATAATGATAATAATAATAACGATAATAATAATAATAATAATAATTAGTAGTAGTAGTAGTAGTGGTAGCACTTGCTGTATTAGAATATAATAATACAAATAAAATTAAAATTCATAATAATTTATAGATTTTACTCTTTATTTTATTCCATACGTAATAAACATACAGTAAATTGGAAAATTATTTAATTTTAAACTTATCAAAGTTGGCCGAGGTAAAAACAGATATTGTCAAGTGCTTTTCCTTCGCTTTTTGTCTTTGTTAATTTGTTCCCGAGGTTCCGGAATACCGTTTCAACGCGTTTCGTCAAAAATCTAGTCCTCTGTGGAAATAATCAGTTTAGTGCACACCTTAACAATTGGACTAAAAGTCTCCACGCTTCAAGAGCTCATCAATATGCCTTAAATCCTACAAGACGCCCAAATTTTTCAGTTACTCAAATTTCCTTAAAACAGTTTTTTATCCTTTGATTCCATTTATCCTCTTAGATTCCTCCTGTTTAAGATTAGTTGTAGTGTGTAACAACAGTCCCCCGCCCCATTGCGTTGGCGTCGCCGTGCCTTGTCAACTATAGTCGACCTGCCTTGTCTCGATCGATTTGTGATGGCAATTGTGTGTTCGGGCCTACGAAAGGTCAATTCGTATAGGTTTGTATACTTCGATTGAAACTTGAAGTCCGTTGACATTTGGTCAGTTTCGGCTTCGGCTTTGACGCTGTCATCCAATAAGGAGATTGATCGTCATTATAGTGACGTTAGTATCCAAACAGGAGCGCGATATAGTAGATATAGAAGCTGTCAGAAACAGTATGGGACGGAATTGAGACAAATATAAAGGTATTTATTTGTTAGATTTATGAAAATATTAATCATACAATTCGTTTACAAAATTCATATTATAAAACTAATTGCCTTCCACATTGTATCACCGAATTTTACGTTTGTACAGAAATATTTACGCGAAATGTGACGGTATTTTATTTTTGTTCATTGAAAGCGGTGTTTTTAGAAATTAAAAACTGAATTTAGTATTTGAATTTGCAATACAAATGTACACATTTCTGGGCACATTCCATCCCGTTTATGCAAAGCGAAGTGTTTGAATGTGTGATTAGTTTAGTAAACAGTGCGAAAGCTGCGTTCTAGAGCATGGAAACGGGAAGTAAATTTATCCTGGCGAAACTAATACAATTGCTGAAACATTGAGAAGGATTTTGAGATGCCTTTAGTTGTGGTAAACTGCATTAAATATCCATTAAAGAGAAGAGTTCGTTTTAACGCTTAGTTTGTGACCAGACACGATGACGCCTCTCTCTCACACACACAGGTTAACAAATTTTCTCACGCAACATTTTTAGAAATTCTGCCTCCGAAAAGTGGAAAGAAAAGAATATTTCACATCGACCTGCCAAATAGAATTAGAAATGAAGACATGAAAAAGATAACCCACATTAATTACACTGTTAAGCATCTGATGCGGTGCCACATCAAGTGTCAGCGCCTTAAATGGATTCTGGAAGTACTAAGTCTTTCAAACCCATGAACTGAATCACACTTTTCATCATCACGTTTGCTTTTCACTAAATAATAATGTAATAAAATTAGGAGTGAAAAAATTGCTTTGAAACTAGGCAGCACCAAAAGAAGTATTGGAATCTGCAATGGAGAAGATCAGGAAAGAGATCGTCAACTTAGTATATCTTCATGAATAAACAAAACAAGAAAAGAAATTTACCAGTAGATTTAGATTTTATTTAGTTAATTGAATAGGAATTTAATGCTCTAAACACGGGGATTTCTAAGGGATTTTGTTACTGTGTGGAGGGATGAGAGCGACCGCGAACGCTCGTCACGTTCGACCGGTCGCCAGCGCTCGATCACAAGCGACTCGAGCGCCTGCTGCGAGCGCTAGATAACTGGTCGGTCGCGGGCGGTCGTTTTTCCACAGAACGAAGAACTCTATTTCATAGTCGATATGAGAGACAGAAGAAATTACTCGTAATGACGCAAGCATAACTTAATGTTTTAAAATTCTTCTTAACGAAAGAGATTTATTAAATGTTCAGTGGTCCGTATAATTTCCTTAAAAAAAAGTATGCATAAAATAATTTGGTCAACACAATTCATTGTTACATGAAAAATATACATAGTTTATTTATTCCCTCTTGTGAATCACAATGTTCCGAGGAGAAATGGGCCTCATCGTCAGGCTGAAAATATAAAGTCACAATTTTCACAGAAATAAATTAAATTTATTGCTGATAATTTGGGTATCCAGATCAAGGAAAAAGAGACTGACATTTTGGGTTTATACCAATTTGGATTACTAAATACAATTTACAGAATACTAAAATCCTTTTAATATATAATCTCTAGTCAAATCTATCTATCCATCTCTCTCTCTCTCTCATATATATATATATATATATATATATATATATATATATATATATAATGGAGGAAAAAATCGCAAACGATATTAGTGCTGTAGCCGCTAGGCTGCCAATCACCCCAACCTACTTACACTTTTTA
The DNA here is from genome assembly GCA_038098605.1 of Gryllus longicercus. Classification (NCBI taxonomy): domain Eukaryota; kingdom Metazoa; phylum Arthropoda; class Insecta; order Orthoptera; family Gryllidae; genus Gryllus; species Gryllus longicercus. Next base: position 4,678,970 of record JAZDUA010000052.1, read on the forward strand.
CTTCTCCATCCTTATCTCGAAAGATAAAGTTTTGTAATCTTGGCAAAAATTAAAATATGTTTCAAGCTCAGGGGCCTCAAGTTCCGATTGACGCTCATTTTTTGGGAAAATCAGCTTAACATGTTTGATACCTGTTTTTTTCCTCAACCAAGTATCTCCCACCAGCGAGGCATTGCCGCAGCCAAGACAAGCTCTAATCTCCCAACTGGTATCCTGATACGTTTGATAGTGTAGTACATGTGTAAGTAAGAAATGAGGATACAAGGAAAAGGAAGGAAAGATCACGTGCGGTCAATGACCCTTTTGTTAGAGTACATCACCTGGTGGTGATGGGAGAAAAATTCCAGATCTCTACAGCCGGCAGCTAGAAATCTCCAGATATCCGCTGAATTCGACTGTTGACCAAATAAAGACTTACGGACTCGCGGACGAACGTTTCGCCGATAATTTGTTTTTCGGTATCAAAGATTTTCAAAACATGGACTAAGACCACACATGTTACAGGAAGTAATTTTCTACTTTTAGATACAAGATTTATCTAATTTTTCGTTCATCGCGGTTCCAACACAGTTCCGATAATTTTTATGAGGCTTCTTTGAGAGGTTCTTTAGGTAGTGAAAGACACGTGGCATAAAGCTAGGGCTTGTAGAAGCTACGTGCCCTGTGAAGGAACCTGGGTGAAAACCAGCCCTGGCCCACTTTCTGTAAACTTTAATCATTTTTAACTTAATACTGGCGCACTAATATAACAAATTTTAATTGTTTTTTTTCACCTTAGCTATCATGGAACTTTGCATGAACACTACATTACACTTTCAAACCAACAAGTACAAAGTGAATTATTTACTATTAGTTATTCAATCTTAAATTATTATACACTAACAAAAAAAACGGCGATGCCCAGGGTTTCATCATGTCCAATCCTTGAGAAAGAAGAAAAATACCAATTGTATACAAACTGCGGTGTTAAATATTATTAATATTTATCTAATTGGACTAAATTATAATAAAAATACTATAATTTTCTTTCATGTAACTTTTTTGTACACAGCTATTAAATTAAAATTCATCTTATGTACTGCTTCTGGCGTCTGCCGAAAGGTTCCAGTTCTGCTGCACTGCTACTGGCGGAATATATTAGGAACCAATCTCCACATAGTGACAATCATTATTTAGTCTCTTAACAATTGATATCTTCAAACTGAAAAAAAAACAACAAAATATAGATGCCCTGGAAAGCAGTAAAGCAGACACCCCGCTAACGCTTTTAATTTTTACTGCCTACTGCTTTCAAGGGGAAAAATAATGATCATGGTGCTCCTACTAACATACTACTTAATTTATTTATTTTCGTATTAATGTTTACCCAACTTTTCAAGGCCACTGATGAATGACAATCCTGAGGAAGGACTTGTAAAATATATTCCTATCAATTTATACACTACTTTATATGGTATCGAAGTCTGTTACATGTCGTTAGGTCTTGGCTGTCCGGGTGACGCCGCGTCGTTGGCTGAGAGACCAACGCCGCGGGATCTTACATGTACGTCGGTTACATATCGTTGAATTCAACTTTATTAGTAGAAATTAGCTATGCCAACACAAACATAGCTAATACGCGGCTAGAGGTAGTAAACTTCCACCTACCTGAGACACTAGGGGACAAGCCAGACATCTGGAGCTGCGCCGTCCTGCTGCGCGAGAGGAGAAGCGAAGGGCAAAGGCGAATGCGCGAGCGCGGCCAGCTTCTGCCTTGTTTATTTACGGGAGGAAATCTCTTTGAACTCCAGGACCGTCTCGTTTGATTTTAATTACGCCTGCGTCAACAGGTACACAGTCTTACTCTATTGGCCTTGATGATAGCCCCTTTACGAAGGATCCCCCTCTCCCTCTTAAGAGCAAAGGGTTCATAATTCGTGAATGATTAAGGCTAAAAAGCAATAGAGAGCAGGTAATTGCATTCCTTGGTAAATTACGACATGAAGTTGGATAGCATTACAGAAAGCACGTAGGAGTATAGAATGGATGATGTAAACCCTGCGGAAAGGCGCAGTTATGCCGTGTTTTGCGACGTAAAAATGTGTAATGTTTGTGAGATGTTTTGTATGAGGGAGAAATGATATCTATCAAAAAAACAAAATAATTTTAGGAGACTTAACTTCTTTCAAATCGACGGGTGTTACTAGACACACACAAAATGTATTGTACTCTTAGAAAATGTAAGACGTGTTACACAATAGTATTTGATTAAGACTGTTGCTTTGTTTTCTCTGTGCACTTTTTTCCCCGTCCTTCCCCTTTGACGTCGCCCCACTTTCCTTATCGTGTTCGTGAACGGCGGGTGACGTAAACGCGGTGACAGGCGGGGTGGGGGTGGCGGAGTGAGTGGCCGGCCGTGGTCGAGTTGACTCGTTTCAAGTTGCTGGGTTGAGGCTGCAGGTCCACCCCGCCGTTTGCTGTGATTTTAAGTATAGTGGCGAGCACTAGGGTAAGGCGAGCCATTCGTTCTCTGTATTGCGCCATGCTCGTCTGTACTGCAGAGTTCTTAAGGAGAATATATGAGCATATTTAAGCACAATTGGTGTTTGCTTTGTTTAACTATTTAAAATCGCCTTCTCTGTGTGTGTGTGTGTGTGTGTGTGCGGGATGCGTTATTTCACGCACGTATTAGCGTAGTAACGTTCAGTCTGTTTGGTGTAATGAAGCCGCACTCATTAGAATTGTGCACAGTATGACGGCATCTTACGGAGCAACGTAACGTATATTAATAAGAAATTTTCAATCTATTCGTATCTATAAAATAAGAGAAAATCAATAAATTATCTTTTTTCTCATATTTAAAAGCCATAGGCTCTAAATTTTCCAAATTTGAGCGTGAAGCCTTGAATTCTTATTTTTCAAATTTTGTGATTACAGGACCACTGTTGAGGCAATGGACTCTACCTGTGTTTTTATCCTCTTCGGAGAAGAGAAGAAAGTGCTTGTACGTGTAAGTATGGGTATGTAAGGAATGAGGATAGGACGCGGAAAGGGAAGGAAAGATCGCGCGTGGTCCGTGACCCGTTTGAGGTGTACTGCTCCAGCATTCCCCTGCCGCTGATCGGAGAAACCACGGAAAACTGCCGTTCAGGGCAGCCGGTCGCCAGAATTCTCCTAAAAGTGGCAGTGTCAAAAATCCAGGCACCGTCGCGTCGGGACTCGAACTCTAGGACTTCTGGGTCATAGACATTGCAGTGATATCTTTTGATGCCGTGAGACACCTAAGCCGGTATGTATTGAGCAGAGATCACCCGGAAAATAGCTGGTCGGAACGCTGTTTTGCACAGCTTTATCGCTCTGGAGCTGAATGGAAGTCACAGCCGCGGTGGCCTCTCAATATTGGCCATCCCTTTACACCTTTCTTGTGTTTCTCAGCTGATTTTATTAATTTAATTAAATAAATTGTTTGTATTTAATTATTTACTAATCATCCAAGTCACTAATGCAGCGGTTTCCGAACATTTTACTTTTTCGTATACATAGGTAAACGAGGGGTAATATGGAGTTAATATCTTTACCCTATATAACTTTATTGGAAAAATTATTTTAAATTTATATTGTGTTAAAGCAAAGCCATTTTATAATAGAATTAAAAAATTTAATTCAATGTAAGATTATGTAAATGACAATGCACACTCATGACATTGCGTTCTATCTCATAATATGGCGTTCAAACCCAACTTAAAATAATTAAACTTAAAGACCATGTTAAAATTCAGGTATTAAATTGACGTTTTTACATAACTAATTTTCTCACACTTTTCATAGTTCTTGCAGCATTTTGAGAAGAAGAAAGGCATGAGGAATCTGTTGTATTTATGTAAATGGTGTCGATGAGTTTGCCAGTGATATAGCGCAATGCTGATGAGGCAACTGCCCTCAGTCAACTGGACGACGGCCTCCCATGTCGATGTCCTTGAAGTTAGTAGTTCACCCTACGAAGAGAATTCACTTGAGGTGGATTCGCATGATTGTTGTTAAAAACTTGGCAAATTTTCACAGGAGGGTTGAGGTCCTCCACTCACAATAGTAAAGCAACCGGTGTGCAGAAGATAGGAGAGCCGTATCATTCACTGCAAAGGCCGTCTGCGCCTCTCCTGCCCCTTCGACCTGCTCGTCCGCCTCCGTCCACCTCCTAGCGGAGTAGGCGCCAGCGTTCACCTCGGTCTCCTGTAAAAACACACAAACCTTAGACAATAATAACATAGGGGCGACAATAAATAGTCAATTATAAGTGGTAACGGAGAGGCTTATTTGGTGATATTAAAAATATAAATTAAATCTGTTGACTGCTCACTTAACACTGCTCCTGATGTGATTAGACTTTTGTCGCACATTGGGCAAGAGTTTTTTTTGTTTTTAACACAAGTAGATGTTGCTGCACGCCAAGAAAAAATATTTGAAATAATTTATCTTTAAATCCTATTTAAAGCAGTAACGACAATTCCACAACTGTGCATATCATCTTTAAAATTTATTTGTAATGTGTGGTAGTCGTCAAAGTACATACACTAGGACTGCAGTAACCTCGTAACTAGTAACTGCAGTAACCTCGTAACACACTAACACGTACTAAACAAGCACACATGCCGGGAGACCCCTCGGGAGCTTACAGCTTGTCCAGCCTGGGGCGGTGCCTGGTGGGGGATAGGAGTCCAGGCGGGAGATACCTGGTTGGGGAAATCCCGCTAGCCGACGGTAGGCCGGCGCCAGATATTGCCACACAGCGGGGGAAACCACCAACTCCCAGGAAGAACATCCACTACACTTACTGGCCTAATGACAGGTAGTTGACGCACCCGTAATCACTAACAATCAATCGTAGCTAGTGTAACCGTGAACAGTGTCTTTGTACCAGAGTACTCTGCAAATCTGTGCCGAATGGAACATCGTGATCTCAGCCTCCGTGTTTCACGTAGCTTGCGTCTTGCAATATTGCGTACGCAACACGTATTCCATCGTGCTGACCTTTGTGGTGAACGTCTTGTCTTGCGTGTCTGCGTGCGCGCACACACCACGAGTCTTCCAGCTATTGCAACCCCCCCCCCGGCCTCTGTGTGTGCTTGTAACCCGTGCAAGAATGCCAGCTCGTCATTAGCGTCAAGACGTCCTCTGCAAGACCATCTCTGCAAATTGTTATGGGTTTTCCTTGCAGAAGCAGTGATGCAACATTTTTGAAAAATGTTACTTGTGAATTTCATCTTAATCATCTACATGTGTGTATGTGTTGTACGACGAACTCCGCAACCTATGTTCCATTGGAAACTGCCCTAATAATCTTAGAGTTTCAGTAAAAGTGTGTAATTCTACCTTTCCGTGCAGTTTCTTTTATACACTGCACCACGCTAAATAGTAATGAAGATACATACGTCAACAATATTGAGTACGAATAGGAGATGAAAATGTATAGTACTTGTATATTGCGGCCTCAGAATAATAAAATTCCATCTGACATTTTTGGCGTTATTCATATTTTGATATGTTCGAAGTTTGTCATATCTGCATCAAACTAAAATTGTTTTAAAATAACACTGGCAGAAATTCTTCAATGATCAAACAGACACTGTTCCATTTGAATTTTGAAGTACTACTTCAAAAACCTCCAAACGTACAAAAACGATCTCCTGGAAAATTCCCCCAAAGCCGGACAGAGGGGTGTCATTCTGAGACCCAGATATGCCCCACACATTCTTTGTAATCCGCATTTCGTGATTATATTTCCTTGTAAGAGTAGTATATCTAAACGACATTGCAATAATACAGCAGTCGTCAGTGGAAAGAGGAGGAAAGAGTCGAATTGAGAATCGAATTAAGCCACTGTCTAGAGGAGAATTCTAGAGGCCGGCTGCTGTGATCGCTAATTTTCCGTGGTTTCTCCGATCAACACCAAGCGAAGGGCGTAGCAGTGCGCTAACAAACGAGCCAGGTACAGCGCGCGATATTTCCTTCCCATTCCTTGTCCTATCCTACCCCTTACAAACACACTCTTACACTGACATACACTACTTGTACATGCAATACGAAACATGTCGGGACACCAGGCGGGATCTTAGAGCTTAAGCCGCCTGGGGCGGGGCCTCGTTGCTAGGAGATAACTTCTAGGGTAAAAGCCCACAATCCGACAGGTAGGTCGGCGTCAGATCTCCGAGAAGATCATCGAGATTCCCGGGATAAAACACGCACTATACTTACAGAACTAATTACTTTACCAGTTGACTCTCTTGAAATCACTAATCAATGAATCAATTGAGAAGACTTACTGTTCGCTCGCCGCTCGACCCAGCAGTAGAGCGCTAGCGCGCCGACCAGAATGAACACCAGTATCACCGCCAGAATCACCGTGTCTGTGACCGTCCTGCAAATCATTACTGTGCGTGAGAAGTGCAGAGTATCTTAAGATCTCATACAAGCAAGTCATATACATATGAGGTTGAATTATAAATACAGGTAGCAGTGAGCGTTTTGCCAACAGTTGGCAAAAACATATTAGTCATGCGTAATAAAAACTGCAATTAAAGCTCACTGTCAGGCCAGCCCTCTTAATATCAGATTCGAACGAACAATAAAACATATATAGTGTATGCAAATTTTACGACTTAACAGACCATTCATCTCTACGACCACCGATCAGCTTCATAATCAAACATTTGTTAATTTATCCCTTTTAAGAGATCACTGTCATGAAGTTTGTGAGACTATAATACACCGATACACCGAAATATCTGTATTAAAATTAAACTTATAAAAAACATTCGAGCTACATGATCAGTTTCTCATCTTCATTCTAGAGGAAACCAGAGGGTAGAGAAACTCCGGGGAACTCCAATAACTATACCGCCTATCACCAAAAATAAAACATATTAGCGCATTTTTATTTTGTATATTTTCATATTTCTCAGAATTTTTTCGTGTAAGAAAATATGCAACGCCATATTTTAATGTATGCGTCATATTTAAGTGCATGTATTACAGGTTTTTGTGAAGAAGTGGGTCAAAGTCAGATATTTTCGTCTACTCTTTTGAAACAAAAGGCAATTAAACAATGTCAAGGCCACAATACCATCATAATAATACTGTAGTATAGAGAAAGTGATGTATGCTACGGCTAAAAACGGCGATTTTTCGATAGAAAAACTCGTATTTTGAGGCTCTGATACAGGATAAGTAGACACATCTTCTTCCAATGTGAAGTAAATTATTTTCTCTAACATGTTAAGTAGTTAGATTTTACGAATTGTGGGTATTTGATATACAAAAATGGTGCTGTTTTTTAAAAACCTCCGACCGTCTGTGAACAACACTTGCGCCTATACTATTTGTAGGATTTTTTCCACAATGAATATTTCCTCGTCGATCTGGCTACGCGCGAAGCTCTCGTGTTTGAGAAATATTTTTTAAAATTTGGAGAATTTTACATTACTATAATTTGTTAATTTCAGACATCAATTGTTAAGAGACTAATTACTCACGCGCCGTTAATAAGGTAGTTCTTAAGAAGGGAAAGTTAAGTATTGCTGGGGGAAACCGAGGCGAATTTTCGGCAGAGAAACTCTTATTGCCGGGTCCTGATGACAAAAAAGTGGGAAAATCCAGTTACTAAATTTATAAAAACAAGCTTCTAACACGTGGGATTGCCAGAATCCATGTTCAGTGGGCTCTTATTGCAGAAAAAATTGATTACGTGTGTCTATGAACAACGCTAACTGCTAAAACGGTCAGCTGATATTCTTCAAAATTGATATTCTCCAATCGATCTGGCTGATGTCGGTCCCTTGAATATGAAACCGATATATTCATTTTGGGGGTACTTTACATGAAGCCCTTGAAACATTTTCAAAACTTCCAAAAAATGTTTCCAAGGTTTTTGATTTAACTTTGTTATTGGATAGTGTGAAGCCCGTTTAAGAGAATGGTGCAGGTCTTATTTTCATTAAAAACCCACATTTCTCTAAAATTGCAAAAGTTCAAAATTTTTTCAGCGTCTTCCTACAACTATAATGTTAAATATACAGATTTTTTCTTTAGTGAAATCTGTTCCTTAAAGATAGATTTCGAAATAAGGTTATGTACAATTTTTCGAAAATTCGAGTTCTTTTCACGTAATTTTGGGTCAAATGCAGGCAATTTTTAATTTTACTACATTTTTCTCAAAAATGTCACCCACAATTTTGATTAAATTTTGACCTCGAATAATGCATAAGGCGCTTAAGAGAATGGGGCAGGCCTCATGTTGGCTGACAATTCTGATTTTTTTGCAAAATTTCCGATTTTTTCGTCGTTTTGTACAACTACAATTATGAAGATAAATATTTTTTGCTTAATGAAATGTGTTTGCTAAAAGATATCTTCAAATATTGTCCAATTTTCGAAAGATATGAGTATTTTTTGCGAATATTTGTGTCAAGCATAGATCATTTTTATTTTATTTATTTTTTTATCTTACCAACTGAACTCTGGACTCATCTGACCAAACCACAGTTTTTCAGTCGTCTAGAGACCAATCACGGGCCCAGGTGAGGCGCTGCAGACAATGTCGTGCTGTTAGCAAAGGTAATAAATTTGGTCTTCTGCTGCCAGAGCCCACTTTAATTTCACCGCATTGACTTAACGGATAGGTACGTCTATCATTAATTTAAGCGCTTATTTAACGCAGTTTTGTCTGTTAGTACTGACAGTTCTACGCAAAAACCATTGCTCTCGGTCATTAAGTAAAGGCCGTCAACCATTTCGTTGTTCATGGTGAGGGGTTATACCTGAAACTCTCGGCACACTCGGATCATTGAATTCTCTAGCTCATTCCAAAATGGAATGACAGAAGCGTCTAGCTAAAATTACCATTACGCGTTCAAAGTTTGTTAATTCCCGTTTTACGGCCATAATCACGTCAACAACCTTTTCCCATGAATCACTTTAATAGAAATCAATGCGTTTTCTAATGCACTGCCTTTTTACACTTATTGTACACGATGTATATTTATCCTGTTCCATTATTTTTGTCACCTCAGTGTATTTAGACAGTAAGAAAGTTCGTTCGAAAACCACGTAAAGGCATACATGTTTTCAGCTGTGTTGGAAGCTTAGGTATATCCCGAATCCTTCGTGAATTACATTCATACCATAATTTTTCCATATTGTTTTGGCCCAAAAGATAACTATAGCAATCTGTGTTTTTATTTTAGAGCTTGGAGTTCCACTCCCAGAACAATGGTACAAGTACCGAGTGTGGCCACGGAATACCATAGGCAAATTTTTTAATATGTCCCAGGGGCTTCGTGTAAAGTACCCCCCATTTCTTCGACGCTAGATAAGGCGAGATTGAATTCATCCGCTGTCTGGAAGAGAATTATAGCAGCCGACTGCTCTGATCGGTAGTTTTCCGTAGTTTCTCCGATTAATATCAGGAGAAGGCAAAAGCCGTACCGCACCAAATGGGCACGGACAGCGCGCGATCGTTTCTTCCTCTTCCTTGTCCTTGTCCTATCCTCACCCGCTTCTTATACACACACTTACACGAGCTACATTAACACACATGCCAGGAGACCGGTCGGGAGATTAGAGCATGTCCGGTGGCCTTCTGCTGGGAGATACCTGGTTGAGGGAAATCCCTCTAGCCGACGGAAGGTCGGCGCCGGATCTTACCATCTGCTGGGGAAGATCACCGCCACAACTCGAGTAAAACACATGCACTCACTTTCGGGACTAGTGAACTTAGCATTTGACGCGCCCGGTATCACTAATCAAACAATCAATGTCATCATTATTGCAGAACACAAAAGAAGGCTGCCTTTACTACAAAATTTAATTTAATGCAATGTTATAAGAGATCATTTCTTTTGTTGTACTTGAGCAGTGTGCGTACTTTTTAAAGAAGCAATTTGGGTGATTTCGTTTAGGACCATTTTTCCTGCAACAAACCTCTCTTATTTTTGAAAAACCTTTTTTAAATACTAATTCTAATTACATAGTGCAAATGAAAATGATATACTCACCATTCCACGTCGCAGCATAGTTGTTCACAGCACACTTTGAAGGGCGGGCACAAGTAAGAACTGTGTGTTTCATTTCCGGGACACTCCTCTGTGTAGCAGAATAAAATTGAAAAAACATTATACACTTACGTTGTTTTCAGAGAAAATTTCATCATGCGTATATTATTTAGGCTGTTAGAGCAAGCAAGCTAATTATAATAACTAATTTACTATTATTCATTTAATGTACAGTACACGCCTTGATCAGGTTTTTGTACAATAATAAAAATGTATTACTAGTATCTATCTGCCACTCCCTTTGCATTGCCTGTTGCGCTCTCGCCACTCCGCGATTGCGACGTAACAATCACGTGAGCTGTATTCCCGGGGGGCGCTGGCGCAACAGACCTAACTGTTGCAAAGGAAAGGCAATGCAGAACAAATCAGTTGCTTCTTTGCCACTCGCCCGAGCAGACGTGTCCGCGTTGCGCCCTGCAAATATTATTATTTTCGACTGATTACTAGTCATTTTTCAATGAGTAACGCGAGTGCAGTGTTGATGTCTATTCGCTCGAAGTGTTTCACATTAACTTTCACTAAATAATTTGCCTTCCGGCATACAAATAAGGCAGAAAATGTGTTTGGTACTTTGGTCTTGATTTGACAGTGTTATTTATATTTATTTTTGAATGCAATATTCTATTAAATTACCTGATGGTGACACTTATATCAATATTTTGCGTACTAGTTATAAACTGTGATCAAATATGAACTTCCTCTGCTCATGATATGTTAGCATGTGCAAACTGTCGCGTATCATAACTATAGTTGCACGTAACAGCAATTGAGAACTTAACATTCTGGTGTCAGCAACTCATGCCGTTTTAACAATGCACTGCATACTTCTTAACATTCCCTAATTCATGGACACAACGCTATCCAGGTGGTATTTGCCATAATTCCACGTTGTTGCAACGTTGGAGTCTGCAAGCCGTGCTGCTTACGTAACTACGTCGCCTGATCATCCACGATGACTGCATTGCTCAGCACCCGTACGAGGGAGTAGGGTCGCGCCCCGACCGCCACTGCAGGCAGTAACAACTCTACGCACAATCGTCAGAGAATTTTCGGAGAGAAAAGAACCTCGACCAATTTGCGATTTGTAAGCTATCTGAGGATCGTTTGGGGAGGGTCAAAACATCATTCCACACCAACAGTCCACTCGCTCGACCCACCCCATCCATAGGGTTCAAATTGTTTGCGCAAAAATAATATGAAGTAGTTATTTCAGGAAGGAATGATCAATATATGTTTCATCGCTAATATAACACAAATGTTATAGTATAAACTATGCGTTTCATATTCAATTTTATAATAATTTTTCCCAAGGAAAATATTTTAGTTTTTTATCTACAACAAAACCTTACGTAAAAATGATTAAAACAAAGTGTGATTTACATATGTTATTTGGTTTATCATATTCCGAATTTATAAGTATGAAAATTGAAAGTTGATTGTGCCGAGAGATTTCTTTTGTTATCCAGTTCACAAAATACCAGCATAAAATAAGTAAGCTGATAGTAATTTATCTACAAATTTAAAACGTCTGCAACTAACCAGCAGAACATAAGAAACGAATACAAGGATATTAACTCACAACTTTGAAACGTCGAAGAGAAACGTAGGGTGTTTCTCAGCAACTTACGTCTTAAAATCATCACATTATACAGTGTTATCGAAAATATTCTCTCACTCACAATCCATCTCTCCCTCACTCACAATCCATCTCTCCCTCAGTCACAATCCATCTCTCCCTCAGTCACAATCCATCTCTCCCTCAATCACAATCCATTTCTCTCTCTCTCAATCACAATCCATTTCTCTCTCTCTCAATCACAATCCATTTCTCTCTCTCTCAATCACAATCCATTTCTCTCTCTCTCAATCACAATCCATTTCTCTCTCTCTCAATCACAATCCATTTCTCTCTCTCTCAATCACAATCCATTTCTCTCTCTCTCAATCACAATCCATTTCTCTCTCTCTCAATCACAATCCATTTCTCTCTCTCTCAATCACAATCCATTTCTCTCTCTCTCAATCACAATCCATTTCTCTCTCTCTCTCAATCACAATCCATTTCTCTCTCTCTCTCAATCACAATCCATTTCTCTCTCTCTCTCAATCACAATCCATTTCTCTCTCTCTCTCAATCACAATCCATTTCTCTCTCTCTCTCAATCACAATCCATTTCTCTCTCTCTCTCAATCACAATCCATTTCTCTCTCTCTCTCAATCACAATCCATTTCTCTCTCTCTCTCAATCACAATCCATTTCTCTCTCTCTCTCAATCACAATCCATTTCTCTCTCTCTCTCAATCACAATCCATTTCTCTCTCTCTCTCAATCACAATCCATTTCTCTCTCTCTCTCAATCACAATCCATTTCTCTCTCTCTCTCAATCACAATCCATTTCTCTCTCTCTCTCAATCACAATCCATTTCTCTCTCTCTCTCAATCACAATCCATTTCTCTCTCTCTCAATCACAATCCATTTCTCTCTCTCTCAATCACAATCCATTTCTCTCTCTCTCAATCACAATCCATTTCTCTCTCTCTCAATCACAATCCATTTCTCTCTCTCTCAATCACAATCCATTTCTCTCTCTCTCAATCACAATCCATTTCTCTCTCTCTCAATCACAATCCATTTCTCTCTCTCTCAATCACAATCCATTTCTCTCTCTCTCAATCACAATCCATTTCTCTCTCTCTCAATCACAATCCATTTCTCTCTCTCTCAATCACAATCCATTTCTCTCTCTCTCAATCACAATCCATTTCTCTCTCTCTCAATCACAATCCATTTCTCTCTCTCTCAATCACAATCCATTTCTCTCTCTCTCAATCACAATCCATTTCTCTCTCTCTCAATCACAATCCATTTCTCTCTCTCTCAATCACAATCCATTTCTCTCTCTCTCAATCACAATCCATTTCTCTCTCTCTCAATCACAATCCATTTCTCTCTCTCTCAATCACAATCCATTTCTCTCTCTCTCAATCACAATCCATTTCTCTCTCTCTCAATCACAATCCATTTCTCTCTCTCTCAATCACAATCCATTTCTCTCTCTCTCAATCACAATCCATTTCTCTCTCTCTCAATCACAATCCATTTCTCTCTCTCTCAATCACAATCCATTTCTCTCTCTCAATCACAATCCATTTCTCTCTCTCAATCACAATCCATTTCTCTCTCTCAATCACAATCCATTTCTCTCTCTCAATCACAATCCATTTCTCTCTCTCAATCACAATCCATTTCTCTCTCTCTCAATCACAATCCATTTCTCTCTCAATCACAATCCATTTCTCTCTCAATCACAATCCATTTCTCTCTCAATCACAATCCATTTCTCTCTCTCAATCACAATCCATCTCTCTCTCTCAATCACAATCCATTTCTCTCTCTCTCAATCACAATCCATTTCTCTCTCTCTCAATCACAATCCATTTCTCTCTCTCAATCACAATCCATTTCTCTCTCTCTCAATCACAATCCATTTCTCTCTCTCAATCACAATCCATTTCTCTCTCTCTCAATCACAATCCATTTCTCTCTCTCAATCACAATCCATTTCTCTCTCTCAATCACAATCCATTTCTCTCTCTCAATCACAATCCATTTCTCTCTCTCAATCACAATCCATTTCTCTCTCTCAATCACAATCCATTTCTCTCTCTCAATCACAATCCATTTCTCTCTCTCAATCACAATCCATTTCTCTCTCTCTCAATCACAATCCATTTCTCTCTCTCTCAATCACAATCCATTTCTCTCTCTCTCAATCACAATCCATTTCTCTCTCTCAATCACAATCCATTTCTCTCTCTCAATCACAATCCATTTCTCTCTCTCAATCACAATCCATTTCTCTCTCTCAATCACAATCCATTTCTCTCTCTCAATCACAATCCATTTCTCTCTCTCAATCACAATCCATTTCTCTCTCTCAATCACAATCCATTTCTCTCTCTCAATCAAAATCCATTTCTCTCTCTCTCAATCACAATCCATTTCTCTCTCTCAATCACAATCCATTTCTCTCTCTCTCAATCACAATCCATTTCTCTCTCTCAATCACAATCCTTTTCTCTCTCTCAATCACAATCCTTTTCTCTCTCTCCATCACAATCCTTTTCTCTCTCTCCATCACAATCCTTTTCTCTCTCTCCATCACAATCCATTTCTCTCTCTCAATCACAATCCATTTCTCTCTCTCAATCACAATCCATCTCTCTCTCTCAATCACAATCCATTTCTCTCTCTCAATCACAATCTCTCAAAGCTGTTTCGTTTAAACATTTGAATTAAAATGTGTATTTTTTACGTTCGTTTAAGAATTTTTCAAATGGTAGTTGAAGTGTAAGACAGAAATTGCCATATTATAAGATTACAAACCCATTAACAAAATCGGAAAAAGTACGTGCTGATGGAGCATCACTAGTTTTGAAGTTAAGTAGCTATCGCGCCATTTTGGTCGAAATATGGGCAATATTAAAAATATCAAAAACTTGAATTAGTCAAAAACCACTCCAAAGTCTTTCTTTAAACTAGGGTTTGTACCAAACGCACTGTATTAGATAGTATAAACAACATTTAGCTGTATTGTATTGTTTTCTTCCAAAAATTAAACAAATGTAATTTTTTTTGCAATCTCTCTCACGTCGTTAATATTCGATTTGTATAGAGTAGTTAAAACTTTGTTTACACTAGTTAAAACAAGTGCTTCATCTGAAGTATTTTCTCGATAATTCAATCGTTTTCTTTGAAAATTTCTCGCATTTTCAGAAACGCTCAAACTTCATTCTCTTTAAACGGCTCCAAATATTTCTTCAAAAGTTTTGAACGGATAGTGCTAATGGACTATAGGTAAATGCAACTTTTCTGAATTCTTTTGGTTTTCAAACATTACAAGAAAGTAATTTTATTGAAAATCTCTCGCACTGTTTATATTTATATTACAAGCGATTGAATTCATTATTGCACTCGTGAGTACTAGTGCTTCAAATGATTTCCAATGAAGTTTTCCGTAAACTCGAATTTTCTCCGAACAAGAGCTTCAAGTTCCGCGTTTACAGAAAAGCTTAAATGGTATTTTCTCAAAATCGGCTCCAGATTTTTCAACGAAAATTTACGTAAAGGACAAGGATTTACACTTTTATAATATTCTTAAAATTATAGTTCAGTTCTAACTTTAGTGGACTGAAAATTTGATTAATTTTGAAAAACAAAAACACAACTTTCTTTAGACGATTATAGATGGCAGCTGGCAAGAGGATATGGCAAGACTTAAAAAGTAGCCCACAGCAAGAAATTAGAAAACCAACCAGTAGCAGAATATCTGCTGTAGCTGGGTCCACTCTGTAGCACCAGTTTTTTATGTGCAGAAATATGTGCCTTGTTGTATCCGCCCCTCCGTTCAAGAACTACTTCATTGATAAATTTAACACGTTTCGCAATTGTGTTAATTCTAGTCTGAGAGACATTAAAAAACTATTGGAAAAACTTCGTCCAGACAAGCTTCCTTGCCCCTTGTTCAACGTAAAACACACTGAAACACTTACCTGACCAGTCCGAGGACATGGCTGGAGGTGGGTATTTACGTCGACCCTAAAAGAGTGATGGCCAAGACGACGACGACGCTGGTAGGCGACGCTTGCATTGCACCTCTGCACCGACTGGCGATGCAGAGGAAACTGACCGAGCGGGTGAGTCACAGCGCATGACGTCACTACACTGCGCGTCGAGAAATTTCAAGCTTCAAGGTCGCGCCATGGAGTAAAGCGATGGTAGAGCTATTGCGCGTCGTATCCTGCTTCAGCTAATGAGCTTCAGGCACCAGTTTGCGTCACAATATTAGCGGGAATTTTAAATGCAGCTAAATACCGAAATCATAATATTGTTACAAGTCATTGAAACATGAAGCATTTTACTTTCTCGATCTTAAGAACGCTCTCTTAAGAAGAGATTTATATAATGCTGCGGCAAAAGTTGGCGAATTTTCGGCACAACAAACTCTTATAGAAGGGTTCTAGTGACAAAAAAGTGGATAAATCCAGTTACTAAATTTAGAAAAAAATCCTCTAACACGTGGTGTGGCCAGAATCCATTTTTCTGAATCATGGATACCGAAAAATCGATTGACCGCAAAACGTTTTTCCCGTCTGTCTGTGAACATCGCTAGCGGTTAAACCGTTCAGCCAAATTTCTTCAAAATTGCATCCCTCAAACGATGCGGCTGATCTCTCGACCCCTTGAATTTTAAATTGACATGTTTATTTGTGTGCACTTTAGATGAAGCCTCTGGGACATTTTCAAAATTTTCTAAAACATTGTTCCAACGTTTTTGATTAAATTATGTTATTGGATAATGTGAAAGATTCTTAAGAAACTGATGCAGGTCTCATGTTCATTGATAACCCTGATTTTTCGAAAATTGCAAAAGTTAAAAAAATGTTCGGCATCTTCCTACAATTAAAATATTAAAGATATAGATTTTTGCCTCAAAAATCTGTTCCTCAAAATATATTTTGAAGTAAAGTGCTGTACAATTTTTTGAAAATTTGAGTATTGACTGCGTAATTGCGCGTAAAGTATGGGCAGTTTTGTTTAAACAATTTTTTCTGAAAAACAGCACCAACGATTTTGATTGAATTTTCACCTCGGATAACGTATAGGACGCTTAAGATAATGGTGCAGGTCTCGTGTTCGTGTAAAATTCTGTTTTTGAAAATTGCAAAAATTCAAAATTTTTTCAGCGTGTTCTTACAACTACATGAATATAAACATTTTTCTTAACGTTTTTATTGAAAACAGATCTTCAAATTTTGGTATGTTAATTTTCTTTGAAAATATGAGGATGTTTTGCGAAATTTTATGTGAAACAGGCAATTTTCTTTAAACAATTGTTTTTTTAAAAACGGCACCAAATTTTTGAATTAAATTTGTATCTTAGAGAACGTAAAGGACGCGTAAAAAATGGTGGAGGCTAAAGTTCGTTAAAATGCCTGATTTTTTGAAAATAAAAAAAAACAATAATAATTTTCGGCCTTATTCTACAACTACAATTGTGAAGATACACTTTTTTTAATGAAAAGTGTATTATGTGTATGTTAAAAGCAGATTTTCAAATAAGATCAATTTGAATGTTTCGAAGATATGAGTAGTTTTTGTACAATCGCCCGCTCCGAACATCCTGCGCTTCATGAACGTAATATAGGTGATTACAGGAAATTGGATGCTGCGTAAGTTAGAATTTGTGTATTATTTCATATTTCTTTGTTAATTTTTTATATTTGAGTTTTTGTTATATGTTTACACATTAATCTTTCAGAAACTATTTAAAACCTATTTTTTATCTATTAAAGAAAAAATGCTTGCCTTCAAGGAATTTCTGATTGGAATGCAAGAATGACATTTCTCGCCGCAAGACAACGTGAATTACGTCTCATTGTTGGACATGATTTAGCTGTACGGAAGGCAGTTATAATTGTCAAATTGATGTTGATATCTGCTTGAAAATATTTCGTTTTCACACCAAACTTTTTATGGTTTGTAATGAGTTTTACAAAAATAATGACTGAGATGTGATTCGGAGAGATTTGTGGTATTACATAACTTTACTAAGGGCGAGAAGTACAAGCTGTTTTAGCACCACTAGTTTTAAAATATTGCATCCTTTATTTCAATAACACCTTCATCGTGTTATTTTTGGTGAATCATCGTTAAAAATTGTCACTTTATTCGACTTCAAAATGTTTCTCAACACTTCTCGTCCTCCATTCAACATGGCGATCAGCATCTGGTCTGAGTTTTCAAACGAAGTGCCCGTGTTGTGGTCACGTGATTTGTGACGCAAACTGATGCTGCGCAGATCGAGCAAAAATCTGTGCGCGGGAGTATCCAACACATCTCTTTCCACCAGGGATCATGTCAAGCGAGTGCGGGGTAGCAACGCAAGCGATGAACCAAGGAAAAACGAAAATTTAGTCAAAAGTCAAAGCAAAACCGATTAAGAGCAAGTTATCTAGGAGTTTTGAAGGGAGCAGACTTCTATTCTGAGATCAACTTTACCAAAGTTGAAAAAACTGAAAATAATAGATCTAATAATACATTGAGTGGCATATCTAACAATATAATTGATTCCTGATCTACTTCGGATGACAACAAAAGTTGTTACACGCGATTCGATACTACCAACGCCTAAACACAGAATAATATTATAAAAAAAAACAAAAAGTTGGACTGTGCATTATCCACCATCGAAACGTATTGAGTTTGAGCACCTGAACGTTTTTTCCTAGGGCTTTTTATCCAGCCGACAATAGGTTATCCTTTACATCCCGATGGGATGCATATTCGACCATACACTAGACGACATCAACACTCTTGCTGTCTCATCTGATCCGGGGTGAACAGAACGCGAAGACCTCAGCGATAACACGTACATGAGAGACAAGGGACTCGGGCTGGAACTCGAACCCATGACCCTTTGGACCGAAGCGCTGAGTAGGTACACGCTCTTCACTATCTCGAGCATCCAGGTCGGCGCACCTGAAAATATTTACATTTAAATAAGCGTAGTTTCTGGGAAGTCCCCAGTAACGAATTTTGCTCTTGGAATGAAACAACACAACAGTAGGATTATAAAAAAAGCATGCTCGTTGTCATCTATCACCTCATCCGTGGCACATCGAAATGCACAGAATCTGAATGCACAGCAGAAAACTTTGAAGCAAGCCCTTGTCTTCTCGGAGAGGGGGGGCGGGGGAGAGGAGAGGAGAAGGGGGAGAGAGGGAGGGAGGGAGAGGGGGGAGAGAGGGAGAAGGGGGAGAGAGGAAGAGGGGGAAGAGAGTGTATCATAAAAACGAGTTTATCAGTACGATCATTTAGTTACATATCGAGCGATGCGGTCATTATTGTCTGTTTCAGTGTGTTTTGTTTCCTTATGTTTGTGATTTTTAATGTTGCTATCTTCTTACATAGGTACATTTTCCTTGTAAAACGGTCACTGGACCGTGACACGAACTAGTGTTTTATGGGTGAAGACTGGTGCCGTTCATGCTATGAGAACTAGGTTTTCCTGTTGGTGTTCCTACCCGCGTCTCCCGTCCTTCCTAGGAGTGTTTTCCTCTCTGCTGCCTTGTACTCTGCCAGGCGCTGCCGGATTTGCGGGATGTAATGCAGGTGGAGAATGAAGACGTCAAAATCGCTTATTTCTCCGCTGACTCATGCATTTTAATTTATATTCTGCGAGTTGCGATCAAATGTCTCACAACGAGTACA
The DNA here is from genome assembly GCA_038098605.1 of Gryllus longicercus. NCBI lineage: Eukaryota > Metazoa > Arthropoda > Insecta > Orthoptera > Gryllidae > Gryllus > Gryllus longicercus. The sequence goes on from JAZDUA010000052.1 coordinate 4,698,332, forward strand.
AGTGCTGGACCCTAGACTCTTATTAATTCCAAGAACCCTAGACTCCTATTAATTCCAAGAATGTCCATTTAAAAGGCCGAACATTGTCACCGTCGGATGTGTGTCAGGTCATCAAATGATATCACTGCAGTGCCTCAGGGACGTAGAATTCGAGAATTCTAGCGGCTAGATGCTCTGGTTGGTCGTTTTTCCGTGGGGTCTCCGATAAACACCAGGTGAATGATGGAGCAGTACCTGATCAACGGACCACGGATCGCGTGAGATCTTTCCTTTCTCTTCTTTGTCCTACCCTCACCCCTTACTTACACACTCTTACACGGACAACACTAACACACATACCGGGAGACCAGACGGGAAAGTGTTAGAGCTTGTCCCGGATGGGTGATGGGGGCTACTGGTAGGAGATGCCTTATTGTGGAAATCCTCAATAGCTTATGTGTATGTCGGCTGGTGCGGCTGCTCCGGCATTCGTCTGATGTTGATCGGAGAAACCACGGAGCAGCCGGCCAACCATGGAGCAGCAACAATCAGAGCAGCCGGCTACTGCAATTCTCCAGACAGCCACTGAATTCACCTTGCTATCTAACTTGTGTCGAAAATCTTGCCACCGCCGGTACTCCTGGTCACAGTCACTCTAGCGACATCAATTGGTGCCCTGAGTCACCTACGCCAGTGTGTTTTGAGCCGAGATCTCCCGGAGACTCGCTAATCGGAGCACTGGTTTGCAGAGCTTTATCGCTCTGGAGCTGAATACGAACTGAAACGGAAACTTGAGTCACAGAGCGACGATGGATTCTAAATAAGATGCTCTAATATTAGCGATCCTATTACACCTTTCTCGCTGTTTCTTAGCTCCTTTTGCTAATTTAATTAAGTAAATTGTATGTATTTAATTATTTACTCACTAAAGCAGCGGTTCCAAACATTTTACTTTTTCCTGTACGTAGGTATATGAGGAGTAATATCTTTGTTAATATCTTTACACTATATAACTTTATTGAAAAAAGTATTTCAAATTTATATTTTAAACAAGCACAACCATATTGTACTATAATTAAAAACTGCAATTTAATGAAGATGAAGTAAATAACAGTGGAAACCCACAAACTCAGGAGTTCTAAACCAGCTTAAAACAAATAAATTTAAAATGTACATTAAAATAGCATGTAGATATTAAATTGATAACATTTGTACATAACTAATTTTCTCATAATTTTCATAGTATTTTTGAGAAGAAGAAAGTCATGAGGAATCTGTTGTATTTATGTAAATGGTGTCGATGAGTTTGCCAGTTGCTGGAGTGATATAGCGCAATGCTGATGAGGCAACTGCCCACAGTCAACTGGACGACGGCCTCCCATGTCGATGTCCTTGACGTTCGTAGTTCACCCTACGAAGAGAATTCACTTGAGGTGGATTCGCATGATTGTTGTTAAAAATTTGGTAAAATTTTGCAGGAGCGTTAAGGTCTTCCACTCACAATAGTAAATCACTTGGTGTGCAGAGTGTAGGAGAGCCGTAGAAATTGCAAAGGCGGAGCTCTGCGCTTCTCCTGACCCTTCGACCTGCTCGCCCGCCTCCGTCCACCTCCTAGCCGAGTAGTCGGCGGCGTTCACCTCGGTCTCCTGCAAAAGCACACAAGCCTGAGGCAATCTTGACAATAAATGGTCATTTGTGGTCATAAATGGTAAGGGTTGGCGAAGAAGATTTTTTTAAATATTAAAAATCAATTCTTTTGATTTTTTTACTTCGTGTTGCACCTGATGTGATTACACATTAGATTTAATAGAGAGACTTTCAAAAATAATTTGCAATCAAAATATTAATTTTAATTTATTCGGCGATAGTTATTTTAATTTGATAGTTTTTCTATTGCAACTCAGATAGTTATAATATAAGAGTAATTACTTCTCAATCGAGTATTTCGATAATGATGTATTTACTTGCTTTTATCATTGGGGAAAATGCGAATATAGTGGACATTATAATGAAATAAGAATACGTTGGTTACCTTTTAAGAAAGTCGTCCGCAACCGAAATGTTTCACATGTTGTAAACATCTTAACAGACAGCCAATATCATTTACATCTGATGAAAAATGCGAAACTTGAGTGGAAAACCAAGCCGAAATGTGTCATACTTGAGAACACAAAATGTGAATTAGGTTTTACCAATTTTCAGTGCGCGCAGAGACTGAAAGAAAACTATGCAGCCTTCGGTCATGTGAGAGGTATCTATGGTTTCGTTAGATGTATTCCCGAACTCGGAAAATCCAAAAACAATAAGCTTCAATTTTGAATTGAAAATGCAAGTATCTCATTGTGATATTACTATTCTAAAGTTGCGCGTACCTACGTTATTCTATTCAGTGTTTCACAGCTTACAACACAACTGACGTTCAGCGAGGACTCCAAGGAAGAGGCCGCTTGCCACTGAATATGTGGTATTCACGTGTTGCGTTATGAACAGCAATTTTTTGACAGTTTCGGTCTGTAAAGAATGTAATATTGACGTATACAAGAATAATGTTTATATGGAAATATTTAATTTATTGCAGTGGTAATTGACAATTTGTTTTTGATCTTGGGGAGTGCGCCTATTACTTTTTGGTAAAACCATTCTTTTTGGTTTTATTCGGCAGCAGTTTGACTGCTGCCGGCCCTGAGGTAGAGATTTAATTTCTGGAAAGTTAAAGTCGACATTGATTTTAGTTTCTTGACGTTTCGGGATCAAGTAATTCATTTATGGTTATCTCAATGAAAACATATCTCGCTTAGTGAATATTACATTGTAAGACACACTGAATTATTCGAATATATCGTAGAGGTATTTCATCCGATTACTGATCGTCATGTTTCAGTGAAAGGGAATCCGGCATTGCTTACAAATATGGATATAATTCTTCGTAAAGAAGGTAAGCAAGATTATTAAAGAAACAAGAGCCTTCGTCGTTTGCCGAATTATTTAACTGCATTCCGTGAGGTCACTGAAGTTAATCAATCCGAGACTTCACGGATTCTTGGACGGATGACTGTCTGGGAACCCCGGTTACTAACGGCGTTGAGCCCCTGGCCAACGGATAAAAGGCACTGACTGACTGCGACATGACGAAACAAAAAGATAAATGAGAATTACTCCAATACGTTCAATGTCAAGAAGGATTGAGATGTGTTGCAAAGGCGCAGCAAATTAAAAAGAATAAAAATAAAAAACAAAAAACTGTTATGTTTCAACAAAAGCACGTAAAGAATCGCTCAGAAATCAATAATTAAATTAAACATGAATAATTTTGGAGTACCGTTGGATCTCATCAAATCACTATCTTCAAGGTACTTTGAGTTGAGAGACATAAAATATAGTTGGATTTAAATTTTTACATGAACAGTTTTCTCCGAAATATTGGTCTAAGAAAAAACGAAAAGATTTTCAATGTACCCCTCCTAACAGAAACAAATATACGCGCGACATATTTGTGAATCTCACTTGTTTGTAAAGGAGTTAAATCACTTTTCGTACATTAAAAATTAACAAAATTCTGATATATAATGTTAAATTGCATTGCAAACAAGGACAAGAAAAAATTTTGTTGTAACTATTTTCTAGTAATCTGTAGAGAAACCTAACGTTTTTATGGTTCGTGCGAAAAAAAGTAATTTTAAAAATTCTTTTTAATACTATGTTTTACCGTTATACTATTCGATCATGTATATTAAAAAATTAAGTCTAAAATAACTTTTGTTAATATACTTTTTACAGGCATAAGTTCTGATTTACAGAATAAATTAATTATCTTCTTTCTATTGGTAATTAGTCAATCACAGGGAAAAAGGGTCACATTATGCAATTATACATATTTCTGTGTGTTTTGGGAGAGCAGATGTTATATTTCAAATCCGCTTATTTGATTAGGACCCACATCTCCAATCTTAAATCCAACTTCGCTTGCTCACGATTATCCGCGCGAGGGCAAGAGATTTTTATGTTCTTAATACAAATGGATGATTCTGCACGTCACATCAAATTATTTGCATTTATGCAACTTTTAAGTTATACTTCAGGTTGACGACAATTGTACTATTGGAAATGTCATATTTAAAGTTTATTTGTAATAGTATGGTAGTCACTAAAATAGGGAAACTAGTATTAATTTAGTACCTAGCGTAACTGAGAACGGTGTCTTTGGCAGTATTAATATTAATATTAAACCTGTACAATCTCTTACGAGCAAAGGCCGCCTGAACGTCAGGGGTAGTTTCTGAGTAGCCGTCAGAGCTGCCACGTCTGATGCTGTAAGATGGTAGTACCTGTTTATTTTAATCAGAATGTTTTAACTTAATATAAGTTAACACCAATAATTTTTTACAAAATGACAAATCATTAATCACTAATCATTAAAAGTATACAAGCCTATATTTTTACTTGTTTAGTATTTTCAAATTCAACTTTGTTCACTTGCATGTATTCAGACCTATTTCACTTGAACTTCACTTCTCATTCATCACAGTACTCTATGGACAACAAACTTGGTGTAACATCGTGATCTCACTGTTTTTGACCTAACTTGCATCTTACAACATTCCGTACGCAACATATATTCCATTATGCTGATAATCTCTATCACGAACTTCTTGTCTACGAGTCTTACAGCTACCTCAACTCTCCCTCTATGTTGTGGCGTCGTTAACACGAGGGCCAGAACCGTTTGGTCGTTGAAAGCACGTTGCAGGGGAGGAAAGGGTTGAGCCATGAGCTTCCTGGTTTTGCATTCTGGCAGCTGACGCAGACAGCGTGGCAGAGCCAAAAATGCCCTCAGGCTGTACACTCCTAGGATGCTAGCTAGCGAGCCTTCACATGCCGACAGCATGCGAGCCTACCAAGGAAACTTGTGTGGTGGGGGTGTAGGCCCCTCCTAGGATGCTAGCTAGCGAGCCCTCGCTTGCCGAGAGCAGGCGAGCCTATCTATGAAACTTGTGTGGTGGGTGTGCAGGCCCCAACTATTTAACGCGGCGCCATCTGCTGTTTGCATCGGAGAGCGGAGGACGAGTAGGTACGGGGAGATGTCCGGAGTGTAAGGGTCAGACGATCTCGGGTGCTGTAGGCACGCGGTCCGCCGGACGGCGGCCGGTTTAAATTTTGGCGTCAGGCCATGTGACGGTGATAGTCACGGGACGGAAGTCCGACAGCTCGCATCACGCGTTGCTTTTTTCTGCGGTAAAGCAGCGTTACTGGGAAAGAAAAGGTTGCCCGAGGGTTTAAATTTTAGCAAATTATTGTAACTTGTTTGTAACTTTTCAATATACTTCTTATATTATTGTTATCTGAATTTATTCTTATTTCACTACGTCACAATATTTGTGTTGTACGGAGGACTCCGCAACCTTATTTTCTATTATAAACTGCCCTAATCTAAGAGTTCCAGGGGTTGTGCGCAATTCTACCTTTCAATGCAGTTTCTATTATCCATCGCGCTATGCTAAACTAATAAAAACATACTATGTCAACAAATATGAGTACTCATATTTGTAATTTTGAGTGTCAATATTGAGTGCTCACAGGACGTGAGCAGGTATTGTATATTGTATCCTCATAATGACAACATTCGATCTGACATTTTAGGTCTAAATTATTTTTTGACATGTTCAAACTTTGTCTCATCTTCATCACTAAAATAATTTTGAAATAACACTGGCAGAGGTCCTTCAACGAAAAAACTAACGTTGTTATATTTACGTTTTTACGAATTTTTATTTGAAAACTCCAAACTAACAAAATATTCTCCTATAAAATTCCCTTAAAGCCAGACGATCCATATCATTTTGAGGCCAAGATATCTGAACGACATACAATAATACAGCAGCCGTCATTAGAAAGCGAAGGTGAGAGTGTCCATTGAGAAGACTTACTTCTCGATAGCCACTCGAGACACCAGAAAAGGAGCCCGCCGACCACCATCAACACCAACAGCGCCGCTAGGATCGCCACATCCGCGTCCGTCCTCCAAACCAAAGCGCGCTGTTCATACATTTTATTTACTCGTATTTATTTCATTTTTATTTTATTATTTTTTTGCTCGCGAGTAGGGAGACTTTGACCACGCGTGCATGCACCCTACATTTACGAGGGCTCAGAAACATCATCTCGGTGGCAGGTGCATGTAATTTTTATCAGGGAATCGGTATTTAGTTGGATTCGATTTTTATCCCCAAGGGTTGTTAGCCCTGGGAACATGGAAGACGAAATTATGATGATAGCGAGGGTTTAGAGGACGACACACACACACACACACACAGACAAATACAATACACCCATGCCCAAGGTGGGACTAGAACCCGCCATCTTCTGGTCCGTGACCTCTATGGTACTACTGCCTTAGCAATCTCGGCCATTTAATCGGCTTTTTTATTTTTTATTTTATTTTAATTTTTTTATTTTTCTAAATTTTTTATTTTTATATATTTTTATTTATTTAATAAACGTCACAAACAGTTAAAACTGTGTGATGCACTAAAGAAAAAATTGTGAAATCTGTTGCTTGGTAACTTGAGCTCATGAATCTCTGCTGACATAGAAAGTCATGCAAATTAAGTTGATAACAACGAGCGTTTTGGCACGATTTAGTACAAAAATCGCTCCTGGGTAAATAAAACTACTGTGAAATCTGTATGACCAGCCATATCAATGATCGATGGTAACGGACAATAAAATCTACATATTTTTTGCAAATTTTAGTCTTGTTAACAGACCATCAATCTCGCGGACCACCGACAAGCATCTTCATCAAAATTTTTCTACTTTCACCCTTTTAGACACCACTGTCAGAAAATTTCGAATTATACAGGATACCGAATTATTAATTTGAAATCTAAAATTGTAAAAAGCATTTACGCGACATGACTTGTTACTTAGCTTCATTCTCGAGGAAATCGGAGGGTGGGGGAATTCCGAGAATAACCTGAATTCCGAGAATACTAATAAACTCTGGCTGCTATTATTCTATCACGGCTTCTCGCTCCATTTCAGTTTCATTTCTTCTACTGAGACAGAGGATATAAATAGCTTGAATTAACACACTATTCCTTACCTTATCTTCCTGGAAGAACATCTGTTGTGGTAGAATATCACAATCGAAAGTCAGGGTTTCCTCATACCACGTGAGTGTTAGGCTTGCGTCCGGAATCTTAGTCAGATGTTGGCCCAAGACCTATCATTTGATGTTTTTTATTGTTTAAAGAAGTGCGAGAAAAAGGTTGTAAAGTCATAAGAAACCTAAATGACAAACGACGCTACAAAGAAAATGGAGGTTTGTTACCTGTAGATAACTGTTTGGAGTAATAGAACTGAAAATGATTAAAATGTTTTTTTTTGCACAAGAGAGAGGTGCATCTTTAAATGCTTTTAAAAAGATAGTAAATAATTGTAAAAAGACATTTACGTCAAAAAAGTAAAAAACAAAAAACAAAGTTAAACTTAGTCCAAATGTTAAACGTATACAAATTGAAGTTTGTTTCTTGAAAATTATTTTAGCTGGCATCATCACTCCTCGTTCTGAATTGTGTGTTTTTTCTTGCCAAATTTAAGTTGAACATTTACAAAGCTGTGTTTCTGGTTGGTAATATCACCTCTACTTTTGTTTACAGACAGCGCTGAGGTTGATTGATTAACTAGTTTCCAGGAGTGTCAACGCCTAAGGTCATTATTCTCGTAAATGTAGTGCATCTTTTTATTGCAGGTGGTAGCTGTGATCTCCAGCTGGATAGCGAGATCTGGTGCCGAACGACATGTCGACTTCCTGTTTTTCCTCCAATCAGGTATTTCCCACCAGCGGAGCACCGCGTCAGCCGCGAAAAACTCTAAGCTTCCGACAAAGGTGCCCCCGAGTGTAATGCAAGTAAGTGTGGATAAATAAGAAGTGAGGATAGGACAAGGAAGAGGAAGGAAAGATTGCGCGCGGTCCGTGGCTTATATGCCGGAGTAGTAGCCATGCACGCGGTCCGTTGCTTCAGCATTCGCCTGGTTTTGATCCGACAAACCACAAAGGTATCGTTCAGCGCAGCCAGCCGCTAGAATTCTCATCCAGAGAGTGGCTGAATTCGACCTAGCTATGTGGTAAGTGTCGAAAATCCTGCCACTGTTGGGACTCGAACCCTACGACTTTCCGGTGAGAGGAACTGCACAAAAAATCTTTTCAATTGATATCCTGGGCCTCTTAATCCGGTGACAGCGTGGAGATATTGCTTCGGTTAAGCGGTGGTTCTAAGTGCTAGCGTGCTAGTGATTGATTAACGTGACCCTCCCCCGGACAAGCTTGTCTGAACGGTTGGGAAAATAGAATTTAAAATGAATTTTTTTTGCAGGCTTCTCGTATTTATGAAAATTCTTTTAAATTCGAAGTTTTAATTTGTTAACTACGTAGAGGAAATGAAAACTATGTACTTACAATTCTGGGTCGCAGCATAATTGTTCACAGCATATCTTGTCAGGTGGGCACAAGTGTGTGTTTCATCTCCAGGACACTCCTCTGTGTAGCAGAATAAATTTGAAATTATTATAGAATTTATATATTATCAGAGAAAATTTCTTCAGCCTCGGTCCGAGGTCAGCAGACTCACAAGGCCTTCCGCGAACACACTCATACATGAAGACAAAAGTCAAACAACCTTGCCTACGGCGGTAATCGAACACGCGACCCTTCCCATTGAAGCGCAGTCACCTCAGCCATCCAGGACAGGGCACATTTATTACGTATAGTTCTCAGAATTTTACGTATACGTTTCTTAAAAGTGTTTCCAATAAACAACACTGCACTCGAACTTCAAAGGTCACATTCGACCACAGACACTGCAAGCACTGACATTCGTAAGCAAGCAACACAAACAATATGATTCGATGCGATTATATTGCGTGCGTATTTAGTGTATACAAATTTAACATATTTTGATCTGAAGGCCAAATTAACTACGTTTTGAAACGATCAAGTCTCTGGATTTAATATTATTGGATATATCAATATTTAATTCATTTTTAATGTATCTCGAATACTTTTATAAGATGTACGTTCGAAAAGTATAAATAGAATTCCGAATTATGGAGTCAATGCAGTTTCATCTGTATGTACTCACATGATAGATAATTTATGTAGTAAATGTTAAGTTATTTGAAATAAAACTCGTTGAAATACTCACCTGGCTCAGGCGTAACAAACCGGGCGCTAGAGGTGAGTAGGCACATCGACACTAACAGAGCGACGCCCACGACGCCACCGGTTCGCGACTCTGGCATTGCGCCGACTACTGGAAATGCAGCGGAAACTCTACTCCGGTTTAAACCGTCACGAGGTAGACGGACAGAGGGACGCTGTCATCCAATCAAGAACTTCGTTATGACTTAAATTGTTAGTACCGGAGCTCTCGATAGGGTGGCGATATCCCCTTCTCCTTCTAGCTTGTGGCCTTGAGGTGCTACTCTTTTTAACTCGGAGTATAGCCAAGAGGCGGGGCATAGCCCATGACGTCACTATACTGCACGTCACGAAATTGCACTTTGAGCGCCAGGCGAGTGCGGTTTTGCCGCTCAAGCCGATGCACAGTGGGGGAAAAACTAGAAAGCTGGTCAAAAGTCAAAGCAGGTGCCAACGGAATAGGAGCAAGTTATCTAGGAGTTTTGAGGGTAGTTCAATCCTAATCTGAATTCAACTTTACCAACGTTTCTAAACTGAAAATAATAGAAATAATAATATATTAGTTGCATATCTAACAAAATAATTAGTCTGACTCCTGATCTCCTTCGGATGACAATAAAAGTAGACATCTACTAGATGTTAATTGCGATTCGATTCGTCTAAATACGGAATAATATTATGATGAAAAACACAGCAGTTGAACTGTCCATAATCCACCTTCAAAACATATTGACTTTCAACGCCTGCTATATATAATTATTCCGTATTTTGGTATTAATGGAAATACATTTAAATTGCACCTAAAAGATATGTAGAATCAATACGCATACAATCTATTTAAAACCTAATGGAGCTACAGAATGGCTCAGACTTTCTCGTATCAGTTTCTTATTTCCTTTGGTCTCGGCTAGATACTTGGACTTGCCACATACTCTAGCCAGCTGCCATCTATCGCCACTCAAAGTACGTTTGTTATGACATTTTCTAAAATTTTGGGTTTCCTATTTGTAGAGCGAAAATATGATTTCAAGAATATAAAGGAACAGAAAACCATGCCCTATATGGCAATTTTCTTTGAGAAAATTTCGAGCCGTTTAAAAAAAAATTGGCATTTAAGCGCTATTGTCTATTTGAAATTTGAAGCTCTTTTTCACAGACAAATTTTGAGTTTTCGAAAAACTTCATTTTAAGTTATTTTAAGTACTTTAACGCACAAATACAAAAGTGTTTACAAATTGATGGAAATGTGCATACCAACGGCGTGAGAGATGTTTCCAAACATTTACATTTGTGTAATTTTTGAAAAAAGAAAGAATAGAGCAAAATAGCGTTTATAAAGTACAATTAGAACTATCCTTACCGAATGTTTAAGGATCCTGCAAGATGGAAGATTATTGTTGGTTTCTTGTCAGAGGGAGTAAACAAGAATACCAAAGTAAGTGACAAGGCGCCAAGCATTTTTAAGCAAAGCAATGCGGATTTCTTCTAAGATATTTCAATATTTTGCACGAATACACGTATTCCATTTTTAACATGTTCTTACCTCATATGAAGTATACTTATAAAATTTTGTAGTAGAATAAACGGAGCAACAATGCTGAATTTTGTTTATTTCAAATACAAACTATGTTCATATCTTTTGAACTCTGCATGATAGAACATTTCTATGATGATTTTCAAAATCAGCGTGATCTTTTCTTTCGAACTCACCTACTTTCGTCTTGGAGATATCCTTTAATACTTAGTGTTTTTATAAATTGCCCAGAAACTTCAAATTTACGATATTTTCCTATAAAACACGAATATTTCATAAATTCCAGAATGGAGTATACTTTTACTTAGGTCCTAATATATCATATATATGAGTTCGTTATGATAATTTAGTTACATATAAAACGGTTTGTTCATACATGTGTATTTCCGAAACTTTCGTATCTCTTTTGTTTGTAATAATAATGTTGCTTTCTTTTTACAAAGATACATTTTCCCTGTAAAACGGTTACTTGAATTATGACTGGACAGTGATTCAGAACATAAGTTAATTCGAATATCAGTGGGGCAAATATTTTTTAGCAAAACAAACCTCCAGGTGAAACAAAATTTCTTTAAATAGAAATTGGTGCGTGCAATCGGAAAACTTGGATTTCCTGTTGGTGTCCCTATGTGCGTCTCTCGTCCTTCCTAGGAGTGTTTTCCTGCATGCTGCCTTGTGGAAGCCAGGCGCTGTCGGATTTGCGGGGCCTAATGCAGGCCGCGAATGACGTCAAAATCGCTTCTTCGCCGCTGACTCATGCATTTTAATTTATATTCTGCCGGTTGCGATCCAATACCTCACAACGAGCACTCAAAGTACTTTCCCTATGCTCCTAACTTATTAATTCCAAGAATGTCAATTTAAAATGTCACTGTCAGTGGCTCAGGTCATCAACTGACGTCACTGCAGTGCCTCTGGGTTGTAGAATTCGAGTCCCGACGATGTCATGCCTTTTGACACAATAGGTCAAATTATGTCGCCATATCGGGCGAATTCCGGAACAGTACCCTAAAAAATGGGCCACGGGCCGCTTGAGATCTTTCCTTTCTCTTATTTGTCCTATCTTCTCCCCTTGCTTAGGCACACACCCTCACACTTACATACACTACCCTACCACACACGTCGGGAGTTTAGATCTTGTCCCAACTGCGGCGATGGCCACTGGTAGGAGATACCTGGTTGAAGAAAACCCCGCTAGCCGACGTGAAGGTCAGCGCCAGATCTCACCATCCAGCGAAGAAGATCACCGCCACCTTTTTCGGAAAACATACACTACCCTCATTCCCACAACGCTTAATCGACTAATACAAATAATCAAGCAACCGCACATTGTCGCCAGCACTGCTCTTCGCCGGGGACTCTGCCACCTCCTTCCCATTCCTTCCGCTGTAGTCTTCTGATAGTGTCCGTCACCACCTCCCTGTGCGTCATCCTCTCTGTCTGCTTGGACTCCACACGGCGCTGCCGGATGTGCTGTATGTGGGTAATAACTAGGGGGCGGATTTTAATGAAATGTCATTTTCTTCTTTATACTTGAGAATAATGCGGATTAGTATAGAAATTTATTTTATGTTATGATAAAAGAAAGTGACCCATTTCACATGTCATTTGCATTTTTCGTCCATTTCGACTAATAAGTCATTTTTTACCATTTCCCGTTATTTTAATGCATTTTTGGCTGATTTAATAGTTTTCATATCATTTTAATGGTGCTTGCTTCAAATAATATTTACGAGATTCAACAGTTGTTCACCACAGAATTCCTGAGTAGCCTATTCGCTTTCATGACTTGGAAATTGTAATGTCAGCCATTTCAATTGTGACGGTTGTGTCGATTGAGTCAATTTCAGGATAACATAAAAACAGAGATTTCCTGGTAAAGAACAGTCCAAAGCAAAGGTTTGTATACTGAGATCACTTTAACGAAAGGAATAAGCATCGGTTACATCCTTAACGTTTCCAACAGTTTGCGTTGGTCATCCGAATGTGGTTTTGATCACATTCTTTACGTCACTTTTCTTTGCTTTTAGGGCATTTTAAATATTTTAAGAGCATTTCATTGATAATTTGTAGCGATGTTTTAGGGCATCAAAATCCGCCCTTAGTAATAACTAATAAGGGACGCGAGCTAAGAAGTCTTCAAAACTATTAACTGGTTCAAGAGTTTTTTGTTTTGTGACAAATACCTCTTGAGGAGTAAAGAGTATGCTTCTTACTCTCATAGCTCGTTACTCATTTGAATCCATGTTTGCGTACGTATAACAAGCAATTTTCGCCAAAACAACTGCAAAATCGCCCTTTATATTCACGCCACCAATCTCCATCTCCGTTGCCATTACGTCAGCTGGTTACTCCGTGCCAGCATTGTCATCGTCTCCGAAACGACTTTGACCGAGAGGTTCTAGGTTTCGAATTCCCACAGTGGCGGATTTAATACTAGCTAGATGAATTTCAGCCGCTTTCTGGAGGAGAATTATACTGGCCGACTGCTCTGGTGGGAAATTCCTGAAGAGGAGCTACTCACGAGCCGGCCCACTACATCCGATTGAGGATATTTCTCCCTCCAGGAATCTCCCCCAGGGAGGCATTGCCTCAGCCGGGTCAAGCTCTTTGCTCACGACTTATCTCCTTTCTTGTGTGTGTATATACTGCATGTAAGTGTAAGTATTTATGTGTGAAAGTGGAGAAGAAGAGGCAAGGATGAAGAAGGAAAGGTCGTGTCGATCTATTCGTTTCTTAGGGTACTGCTCCGATTATTCGCCGAGAATTGATCGGAGTAACCGTGGAAAACAACCGATCAGAGCATATGGCCACTGAATTCTCCTCCAGGCAAACTCGACCTCGCTCTTTAGCTGGCATCGAAAATCCGCCAACGTCGGGACTCGAAACCTACGCCCCCCGGATAGAGGCTCTGCAGAGGAGTGGCTTTGGGCGCTTGGTGTCGTCGCCGCCCCCCTCTCCCCTCTCCCCGTGGCCGTGGGCTGCGTGGGGCGGCGCCGGAAGTACATGGGGTAATACGGGCGGCGGGCGAGGAAGTCGCCGTCGCTACTTAGCCGCTGTTTGATGAAGCCCGGCATCCATCAGCGTCCGCGCGCCGCCCCGGCCGCCGCCCTCCGCCGCCGCCCGCGCGCCTTTCAATTTCCTTCGCAGCGTCTCCGCGGTTCCTTTCCATTTCCTCCGGCGCCCTCTGCGCCGCCCTCCCCGCCGCCCCCGCCAGCGCTCAAGCGCCCGGCACGCCCCCCGCCATTCCCTTCGCCGCCTGCCTTCCGCATGGCCGCCTCGACACCCTCCCCGCTCAAGTTCCCGTCTCTGCCGCCGCTGCCCCCGCCAACAACACTGCCGTTATCCCGCCGCCACCCCCACACTCACCGATACCCTTGCCCCCGCCGCCCCCACCCCCACCAGCGCCCACGCCGCCGCCGCCAGTCGCGCTCCCTTCGCATGGCCGCCCAGCTGCCGTGGCCGTCGCCGCCGTCCCCGCCGCCGGCCCCACCCTCCCCGCCGCACCCGCCGCCGCTCACGCTTCCCCCGCCGCCGCCGCACCCCCTACCGGCGCCTCCGCCGCCGCCGGCCCCTATCCTGTCTTCGCAGGCCGCCCCGCCGCCGCCGAGGCCGTCGCCTCCGCCCACGCCGTCCCCACTCCCACCGGCGCCCACGCCGCCGCCGCCGATCCCGCTCCCGTCTCCGCATGGCCGCCCCGCTGCCGTGGCCGTCGCCGCCGCCGCCGGCCCCACCCTCGCCGCCGCCCCCGCCGCCGCTCACGCTTCCCCCGCCGCCGCCCCACCCCCTACCGGCGCCTCCGCCGCCGCCGGCCCCTATCCTGTCTTCGCAGGCCGCCCCGCCGTCGCCGAAGTCGTCGCCACCGCCCCCACCCCCACCGGCGCCCACGCCGCCGCCGCCAGTCGCGCTCCCTTCGCATGGCCGCCCCGCTGCCGTGGCCGTCGCCGCCGCCCCCGCCGCTCACGCTTCCCCCGCCGCCGCCGCACCCTCTACCGCTCTGTCTTCGCAGGCCGCCCCGCCGCCGCCGAGGCCGTCGCTGCCGCCCCCGCCGCGACCCCCGACATTTGCGACATTCCCAAAGGATATGACAATGCTCTCACGTCGCGAGGGTAAGAGGGTGAACCTGAATGCTGTATATTTTGAACTGTTTCTACAACGAAGCTCTCACCTTTCTGTAATTTAGAGATGATGTAAAGAATCCGGCTGCAGTTTTTACTTTGCCTTATTGCGTACGTTATAAAAAGAAAGTATTGCAAAAGCGGAAATCGGTGATTTTCGACAGACATTTTCATATTATTGAACCCTGGAAACGAAAAAAATCTTGTTTCTATATGAAGTAAAATACTTCCCTAAAGACATTGTGCAGTCATAATCAACATTTTGTGGGTCCTTGATATCTCTTGTATCTCATTGCATATCTGCCACAGATTGCCCTAAGGGGCTGATTTTTGGGAATATACAATTTTTTAAATTCTTTTTCACATGAGCATCGAGATGATCGATTTGTTTTGGGGGCACTTTCACCGCCTTATTTGGCTATATCCTTCTAGTGCGGAATTGAAGCCAAATATTTTTGTTTACTGAAAATAATTATAATTTTAAAATGGAACATTTTACAGAGGATATACACTTAATTGTAAGATCTTGTTTAATTTTTTTTCATATTAAACATGTTTTTTTAAAATGAATGTTCATGCCCATAAATAAAATGTATGTAAAATGAATGAAAAAGTAGAGATAAATTACAATATCTTACTTGCATTCAAATTTATTGATGATATTTATAATATTTACTTTACGATCATTCTATAAAATCCTGCGAATGGATACGAATCTTGTAATGAGTCATTTTTATAGCGGTAGCTACAAAATCCTGTTTTTTCTTATTTTATGAAACTTAATTTAAAAGTATAAAATACGTCCCTTTTCCATTAAAATAATATATAAATCGATATTAATAGCTCATAAAGGACAACATAATAAACATATAGAGGAAATACAACTTTCTCTTCGAAAATTTCCCTTCTAATTTGGGATATATCAGTTACGAACATGGAGAGCGGTTCCATCAAAACATTTTGGCTATTGGATGAAGTCAGGGATGATGGGACCAAGTCATCTTTGCAGATAACTAAAGGTTAGCGGTGAGGGAAACACCATCCTTATCATATAGAAGGAAGAGTGCCAACAGATCCTTTGCAGTGCAGTAAATAATCTTAATTTGCTCTTTAATGTTACAATGATTCACGAAAGTGTATAAATCATACGGTGATCATTCTCCAGAAATCTGCACGTGATAAGAAATATCTAAAGACATACGAATATTCAGCAATCCATTTTCTGTAATAATCACTTACTTTCATCCAGGAAGCACACAAATGTTGAAATTGTTTGTCCATGATCAATGTATCTGTACGCATAAACACTTTGATTTCTCCTTGAATTTCAAAACGGACCTACATATTTATATCTAATTAGTCCTGGTGGAAATCACCAACATACTTATTTTTGTCACATTTTACATATACATATTTACATTGAAAAATAAAAAATGGTGGACCATATTGTTTTTTCAATTTTGATGTCAAATTCGTAATCGAAATATAGTCTTTTTTGTTGCGTTCTTTGACGTTTTTTCAAATGTCATCCTCCATTTTGAATTTTTCATTTTTGATGTATTTGTAATCAGCGGGACTCGGATTCTGACGACCTAAAATGTTGGAATATTACTTATAAAATAACTTAAATGTAAGGGGAAATGTCCTAATTTAAAAAAGGATACTGAAAAATTTGTATGAAAATATTTATTTATTCAATGAAATTAAATTAAGTTAATTTATATAAAATTATACTTAATATAAAGTATTTATTTTAGGAGGTAATATAATCCTTAGCTCCTATCTTGTAACCGTCAGTTTTTAAAGGTCGAGGAAGTTACCGAAGATCCATGTAATTTTGAGAGTTCGAAAAACAGAGTCCACTGCAGTAGTGAATTTTGTCATGAAGCGTTCATATAATAAAAGCTTTGTTTTAGTGTGTCATTGTAAGTTCATTAAACATTCACTAACAAAAAGCACGAAAAAGAAACAAAATGCGCGAAAATGACAAAAACCACGCAAAACTTCAAATGAAAAAAATGGCAAAAAATTTCAAAGAATGACTCAATAACTACACATTTCTATCACTTATATGCCGTGAAAAACACACATTCACTCTTAAGCTACGTCTAGAATGCATCAATAGAAAGATGACATGTCATTAGAACCGATCCCTGGTAATCGGTGAGCTCGAAAACCTTCTCGTCGGCTTGCGGGGCTTCCCCAACCAGGTATCTCCAAACATCCTGGCATTGCCCCAGCCGGGACAAGCTTCAAGCTCACGATTGGTCATGAAGCATGTGCAGTAATGTAGTGCATGTAAGTACAGGTATGTACACAAAGGACAAGAGAGAAAGATCGCGTGCGGCCCGTTGCCCGTTGGTAGGGTACTACTCTAGCATTACCTGGTGTTGATCGGGAAAACCGCACAAAACTACCGACCAGATCAATCGGCCGCTGGGATTCTCCTCCGGACAACGACTGAATTCGACCTTGCTATCGATCTAGGTAGTGTCGAAAATCCTGTCAGCGTCGGGACTCGATCGCTAGGGCCTCCCGGTCAGAGGTGCTGGAGTGGCATCAATTGATGCCCTGAGCCACCTAAGCCCGTGTGAAGATATTAAGATTAGGAGGCATGGAAGAGCGTAAGGGGAAAGGATGGAGTCATTTCTGTGATGACGGGGAAGGAAGCCGGCGTTATAATGTCAATTACGTCTGCGTCACAACTGCATCTCATATATAATATCTTTAAATATATTATAATATTGCTACTTGTATATGCATTTCTAAAAATATTACAATAAAAACATGTTTAACTTCCTATAAATAGGAAATCGTTCTTTTATCACTTAACTCTGAAAATTACAGAGGTGCATTTTTAAAGACAAAGAAAAAAGGATAAAGTGTTGTAATAAAAATTTTTGTAAATAGAAACTGCTGTAATACAAAACAAATACCTACCTTTTTAATAACCTGGAAACTCAGAATTCTGCTGACAATAAAACTTGACCCGTTAGAAAATTGTGTTGTTTTCTTGAAGACACGATTACTCAGTCCCTTAATCTATGTAAATTATTTTGCCTATTTGGTTTATACACGATGAATTTTAAGTCAAATAATTTGTAAACGTAATAACAATATTTGCACATAAGAAAAACAAAATCGTGTGATATTTACAGTGTTTGACTTACAGAGCATCCGGCATATTTACATCCCTCTTTCCCTGCATCCCACTAATGTTTTCTTTTTTCACGAACTATATAAATTCAACTGGGGTTTAAAAATTAAAAATGGAAGATATATTGAAAAAATAAAATTTAATGCGAATAAAAAATAAAATTTATGAATACTCTTGTAACCAAAGTAAGTAGAAAATAAAAGTAAACCAACGGCTACACAGTTAGTTGGAATATTTACGATCTTCATCAATAACGTTGGATTATGAAACATTCGAAACATGATAAACAGGACTCGGATCCTGATGACATGTCATATTTTTATTGGTACATTGTAGACGAAGCTCACTTGTAAATGAATGTTTATCATGATACATAGGTGATAGAAAAGTATAGTTATTGGGTCACCTTTTTTATTGTTTTGCTATTTTTCAATTTAGGTCACTTTTACCTTAGTGTCATTTTTGTCATTTTTATTCGTTTTCCCCTTTTTCGTATATTTTTGTTAGTGGATGTTTCAAGAATTTATAATGACTCACTCAAACAAAGTTTTTATTGTATCATCAGTTAATGACGAAATTCACAACAGCAATGGACTCAGTTTTTCGAACTTTAATAACACAGGCCTGCGATGAAAAAACGTTTTTGACATTTTCAACTGTCCATTATGAATTTTTGTACGCTGAAATATAATTAGAAATGCTCCATCATGCACAGTTTTTTCACCAATTGACACTAATTTAGCAGTAGGTTACTGGCAACTTTCTGTATTTAGCAAACCGTTAAGTGACGCCATCTATGAACTGGTGATAGAATTTGCCGTTTGCCTCCAGGCGGCAATATATATAATTTCACTCACGCCATCTATTAAAGGGTGATACAATTTCTGCGTGGCAGTTTGTACCTGTTTGCGGTATGAAATGAGGGTGTAAACCACGGACGTCCATGCGCAAAGAAGTTGGATGACTGACAACTTTACATGAATTGATCAAGAAACGGTTTAAAACAAGTGCTATTATATATATATATATATATATATATATATATATATATATATATATATATATATATATATATGCTTCAATACCTCTGAAGCATTCAATTCACCTCAAAGAAACTTACAAAAATCTTGCACTGGTCCTTACTATAAAGTACGGTAGGATAATCATAGCTGGGTGATATGTGGAGACCTGAAGATTTTGTGTATGCTTTTTGAACAACAGTCTAAGGCAACGCAGTTTTCACAACGTAGTACAAAGTTTCCTTGTGAACAGGATTGCCATGCGAGAGTGAACCACTGGGACCAATCAGCATGGCTTCCAAGAACTACTTGAGAACCACGAAGTAAAAATATGTTAAGGAATTGAATTGAATTGAATTTGCCTTATTTTACGTGGCGAGACTCGGGCCATCAGGCCCGCTCTTCCGTCTGACCACGCAAATTTCGCTACGCTCCTTTCATCAGCTAGCAGATAAGGGAGGTATTCCTTGGGCGAGAAACAGGCGATTTTTGAATTTAGCTCAGAGGCGTCATTTAGGCTTGAGGATCTTTTACATGCAAGTAAATCTACTAACATGGGACAGCCGGCTTTACTTCCCCTCCGAAGGAAGGCGTACGAAGGATTTTGTCGCCCTATAAATCCACGGCTTCGATCGGGTTTGAACCCGCGAGCTTGGGTATAACAGTCCGGTACGCTAACCGTCACACCATCGCCGCCGCTTCACACTTCACTAAGGAAAGGTATTACTGATACAAAGAAAATACTGCTACAGACAATGGATATTTACTTGAGAAATTTGTAATAATCCCTCCACAAATATTAATTTTATTGAAATGAATAAATTGAAACCCGTTTAATTGCAGAAATTTTTACGTTTGAATTAATCCTTACGTGAATGTAAAACAATGTCTACTTATACTGTATGTGAATGCATGGATTGAAGTGGTTGAGAGAGATTATTTAAGTATAATATTAAATTGGAAAAGCGAATTCTGTAGTAATATTTAAAATTATCTGAAGGTAAAAAGTGAATTTTGATTTTCTAATCAGCCTTTCACGTAGCTGTACATTTTCTCATAGTAGCTTGTATTGTCTTTGTACGTGTCGTACCAGGTGGGAAGAAATGTAGATGTTTACTAAGATTATTACTTACATGAGAAACTGATTTTTGTCACGATCCTCAAACATTTTCTTAATAATTTTGAAATCAAATTTAGTCCTTACATAACAGTTTAGGATGAACAATATGTACATAATTTTATAAATCCCTTCAAATGTTTAAAATTTGAAAAAGACCTTCCTAAATTAACCTCTGAGTTCTGTTAATGGTGATAAATTATATTTACGTTTATATTAATGCTTATAAACGAGTGTAAAAATAAGTGAATATAATTTTCATGCAATGCATTCTTGTAATTGTGTGAATTAAATTCTTTGAAAAGTCATATGACGGACAGGGAATAATAAATTATTAAAATATTTCAGTTAAATATCTCGTCAGCAAGCTTTTAACAAAATTATTTATTAATTATTGTTATTTTAACCAAGTAGAGTTTAACAATTTCTAATAACTATGAAGACAATGAAACTATGTACTGTGAAACTAGAAACTGTTAAATAAGACGGTAGAAGCCCTCTATCCTTCTTACTTTTGTAGATATTCTATTTTTTGTGTATTAAAAAGTAATTTGTTGGAATAATCATGAAACTTATTCATACATGTGAATAGCACGACTGTCACTTTATTGAATTAAATTTTCCGATAACCTCGTATTTATATGGATTTGCATAGTCATTTATCACGTTAAAAGAAGATACGAACCTCAGAAACTCATTCATTTCCTAGTTAGGAATTCTGGTTTCCAACTGGAATGGTCCAAATCAACATTAACGACCTTTGTTACTGGATTTGTTCTTAAGTCTATGTGATGTTGTTGTTTCCACTACTAGATTACACCGTTTACATTTATTACAATTATTTTGCGATGATAATGCATCCTTGTATTCGCAGAAGTTAATAAAATACAATAATTTTTCTTAAAATAATAGTACTAGTAAATGTCTCTTAAATACTTAATTTCGTGATACGTATACCAGTAACTGTGAACAACATGTTAATGTTTTTGTGCCAGTAAAATACATAAATGATGTAGAGTTCTTCAATTATTAGGGTATAAAGGGTCACACTTTACAGAGGAGATTGCAAACTAATAGAAATACACACCACTTGAATCATTTTAGTCAATCATTGTCTTTATTTTATTTAGACATAAATGCACAATATTACGCGTATTTTGTTTTCCTTCAAAAATGAAGTATGTACAATTTCAATCATATTTCAAAATTTACTCCATGTATTATATTATTTTGTGAGCATGACATATTGGATAAATTTCTTTAAAAGTCAATCAATATATGTAACATTTCATTTTGTAACAAATCGAAACCAAGTCTCCCGTCTCACAATTAAGAGTTTAGACCGATGTGTAATATTATTCACTATAAAACACGGTTTATTGTAAACATATATGACACTGTGTCCGATTGTATTGAGGTATTTTTGAAATACGAGCAGCCCTGTATCCGTATGACGCTATCGAATTCTATAGCGCAGACACAAAACCAGAGATATGTTTGAAATAAATTCTATGATCGGATATTGAATATTTTTAGACACATTTTTCAGGTTGGAGGCTAAAACAAAAGAGTTAGCAATGGCCAATGGATTTTTGTCATACAAATTGTGGGTAATTTCACACATTTATAAATGAAATTAATTAGCTCATCGTTTAATACTTTTTACGTCATACGTGACAACGCAACGAGTTCATTTAACTTGGGCAATTTTAATTTTCTCTTTCATCAGTATCATTCTAAATAACTTCACAGGAGCATCAGTATCAAATCAGCACTGAGTCCAGCTTCAATGGCGATTGTCAATAACTACTTCAGTGTCCAACATATGTATGCAAGAGTCAAGCCAAATACAATTTGTGAACCAGATGGAATTTTCGAGATAACTTTCACACAACAACAAACAGTGTACTGAATTTTTACAACATAAAAAATTGCGCCGAAATTCTGAAATAGGTATGTCTACAACTTTTTCACCACTCTACAGGAAGAGTGAAATTCATGAGGATTAAATATACCGTGCTCTTTGGTTTATAGTTTAGAGAAGAAAATGATGTTTATAGATTACAGGAAAATAAATTATATTTGGCTTGACGTCACCATCTCTGCAATAAACTTCCTACTACCAATAATATATAGAGTAATAATGATTATTTCAATGTAATTTACATTCAGACAGGATTCCAAACAGGTACTATTCAAATTTTTTGTTTCTTTTAAGCTTATTGAAAATAATCCAATACATTTGGTGAATCATTTATTCATTTTAATCTAAACTTAGTAATAGGAAGTTTGAAGTGCTCACGCAACAACTGTTATAACGGAACGTTTATCACACTTCACTCTTGGAACATTCACTTGTCTTTACATCGTCAATCGGGCAACACTCAGTCCATGTGACTGCCGGGAGTCACAATATTTAGAACAGTAACTATGATTCATCTATCAAACGAATGCATCACATCTTTTCAACGACGAGATAAAACAGTTTCGAAATCTTCGAAAAGGCGAATTTCGCCTTCTTTTCGTCTTTGAAGCGTCTTATTTGAGTTAAACAGGTGGTGCTTTCAGAATAATTATTCAAAAAATTTTCTTTCTACAGGGTTACGAGGTGAAAAGACCTGTTTAGGGAAGAGACACCCAGATCTTTTTTATCTTGAAGACTTCATTAAACATAGAAGAAACAACATTAACTTCAATAATTTATATGCACATTTTGAATACTGGGCAGAGATAGCTTGTTGAGTCGTTCAGGGTTTTATTAATCTTAACTGTTCTACTTATCATCTGGGATACATTATCACTGTGCTTGGAATGTTAATTCTTGTCATGTACTACTTTTCTCTGTAAATCTGCATTTTCGTAAGAAAATGATCAGTACGAGAGTAAAAAAATTCAAACACACATAAAAAACAACAGAAATTAGCGTGTCAGTGCATGAATTTTACGCATAAGATATTTTACATAGGATTTAGAATAATTTCATTGACCTACTTGCTTTCATTTGAATATCATAATTATGAAATTTTTCTGGCGGCAAAAATAGTTTGAATGCTTCAAAAATGTTAAACTCTCTTCTAATACTTTGCAATGAAGTCTTTTATTAGAAAGTTCCCTTTACCCCTCAACTGGGTTGCCTCTCCCCGCAAAGAATTAACCTCGTTGAACCTCGAAAAAAAAAACGAATTTTCCACCGAGTAAAAATGCACCAAACCAAGCGAGACTGGCAGTGATAACGTCAACTCACAAAGAACCTTCACGGTGACCAAACCACAACCTCCATCTCCCACTTGCAGCAGACCAACGATACCTCGTGGGCCGGGCCACTAGCCGCTTTGCAGTGCAGCACCATGCAATCACGTGAAGTGGTGAGTTGCAGCATCAATCGGCCAGAACCAGCACCTCATACACACCACCACCACCACCTCCACGAACCTCCAGCACCAAACTGACATCAGTGATACCATGTGCGTCCAACCAGATGCTCTACTACATGATCAATACCATCACCACCCCCACCAGCACCGACGGGACCTTGGAGATGGGGCCACCAACCGCAAAGCCTTGCGGCAGCGTGCACTAGACCGGCGTGGTGCGTCGCAGCGTCTCCAGGCTGAACTCCTTGCGTCGCTGCTCGTCGGCGGCGTGCGCGGCGGCGGCGGCGGCGGCGGAGGCCCGCGCGGGCGGCGCCGGCGGCACGCGCGGCTCGTCCAGGTCGAAGGTGACGAACTCGTGCTCGTGCTGGATGGACGGCGAGTACTCGTCCTCGTCGTCGTCGGGCCCCTCCGCCGCGTCGCCGCCCTCGCACGAGTTGATGTCCGCGGTGGTGGAGACGGTGTTGGTGGTGACGTCGCGCGGGAAGAAGGAGGCCCGCGAGCCGGAGCGCGGGGGCGGGCGGCCGTGCAGGTCGAGCGGCGGGGGCGCGCCGCACTCCTCCTCCCCGTGGTGGTGGTAGTAGTGGTGGTAGCCCGAGGCGGAGGCGGCGGCGGCCGGGAAGCTGTAGAAGCTGGCGGAGACGCCGATGTCCCGCATGGAGCCCTCCACGCACGACGACACCGACGCCGGCAAGTTCTGGTGCGAGCGGCTGAGGCACGGCGACACCTCCTGGCTATCGTCGTCGCCCGCCGCGCGGTCGAGGTAGAAGCGGCGCTGGTGCAGGGTGGGGGAGATGCCGCCGCCCACGGCAGCGCAGGCGCGCGCGGGCGGCAGGCGGTGGTGGCCCGGGGGCGGCGGCGCGCGGCCCCCGCCCCCGCCGCCCGCGTAGTACGGGTGCGGGTGGCGCCGGCACGGGAAGATGCCCGGCGGCGGGTGCGGGTGCGGGGGTGGCGCCGCGGCCGCCGCCTCCGCCGCCGCCAGCAGCATCGACGACGACGACAGCTTCCGCCGGTGCAGGTGCAGCTCGTGCCGCTTGCGCATCCACTCCTTCTGGTGCCAGTAGATGTACAGGAAGATGGCGCACGTGCCCGCCGTCTCCGACGCCATGAAGCCCGACACCACCAGCAGGAAGCTGAAGCCGTAGCGGTACGTGAAGAGCGGCGGCTGCAGCTGCGAGCGGGGACGCAGCTTGTTGCCGATCTCCGCTTTGAAGATGGAGATGTACATCACCAGCCCGATGAGCATCAGCAGGCCTGCAACCGCCACAGACGGCGTCAGCAAGGAATGAGCAATTCTGTACAGAGCGAGTACAAAAATATTCTGTAAGATTGATCGACTATAGGTTCCTAACTGTGCAGGCGAGTAAACGAACAAAGATTGCAACAGAGAAAAATAGTGGGGTAAGGTAATTAGAAAAAATAAAATTAAATGGACGATGTACGCAACAAGACTTTTTAAATCGACCCAGTGTACCTTTTAGACCAGGTTAGACATAGTTTAGAAGACAATTTTTTGTGAATATTTATGTTACTACTGCTACTTATGCTGATATTTTACTAAAAAACTCTTTGGACTGTGCAAGAACTTTGGTTGATGTTCGAACAGTGAGAAGGCGCGATCGACAATTTGTAATTCGTTGTAATTCGATTGTTTTTGTAATTCGTTACGTTCGCAGAGAGAACTGGAGGCTTGATATCAATGAAATTGACGGAGATATATTAATAGAAGGGTAAAATAGCCCGATGTTGTGTGATTTTTACAAAACAAAATCTGTATTTTGTTTACTGTATACTTCAGATGAAATGACCAAAAAATACACCTACAGCGTGACAGACTAAGGGAAGCATTCTTATTGTTCTGGAGATAATATGAATTAAAGAATTGTATCTTTTATCATTGTTTCCAATAATACATTGCTGTTATGTGAATCACACAAATCTATTTTACATAAAACATAATCGGTTTTTTCAAGACTCAAGTAACAATTGATACTTTTCGGAGATTTTGTTTAGAAAATTAGCTGTTCAATCACATGCATCGCACTCTTGAAGCTAATAAATTATAGAAACAAGACATAAATAATGAAAAAAATACAGAAATATGTCAGAAATAATACAAAAACATATTTTTTATTTAGATTTAGCACACATTTATTCACCATGGTAAACTTCTGAACAAGCTCCAAAATTCTTTTATAAAACTGATTAATTTCGTTTGTCTTGTCTTTATAGAAATGGTTTAAAACTACCGTAATGATAAGAACTGATCTTTTGAAAAAAGAGTCGAGAATCCTTGCAATCGAAGACCTGTGCAATGTCACCCCTTTTTTTCAATGTTGCTGATACAGAATAAAGCAAACACAAGCCGGAAAGCAGAGACATTTTCGCAATGCAGGTTATTGCATGTTTCAGAATACAATTATACAAAAAAATTTCTGCATTTTTATATATCTGTTAATAATATTACAAACATTTTAATTTGAATTATACATTTCAATTACTCTATATACCAATTATCCATACTAGCATAGAGAGACTAAATTTTAAAACATTTCGGCGAAAATTAAAAGGTCAACAAACCGTAAAATCCTATTATATGATAAAGTGTTATTTTCATTTTCATTACCTAAATTGCAAATATCGGCTGCTACAATTCGAATTCAGCGATTGAAATTTCTTATTTCACAGAGAGAAAAATCCGTTATAATTTTTCTGAAAATCTTTAGAGAATGCTATATTGTACGGGCTGCATGATTTAATTCATGAGATACTTCTGGAAAACTCCAAACATATTTTATATTTCAAGTTCATAAAATGAAAAGGTGATATACATCTACTTAATTCATTTGAAAAATAGTAATATAAAATATTACTGCCTATATTCTAAAGTTTTAAACATTGAAGTTGTATTATTATAGACATTCATAGCACAGAATCAAAATGCAATTATGAAATTTTAAAAGTATACAAGCTTTCAATGAAAAATATTCGGAAGATTTTAATTTTAAAAGGACGTTAGCCTAAAGTTTCTGCGTATATGCTAATTATTTAAGTTTAGCCCTAAGTGTCTGTCTAATGTAAACTGCTACGGGTGTTTTAAGTGCGATTTGTGGTATGACGGATCACCTACATTGCATTCGCCATTTACAATATTTACACTAACATTCGTTTTTGTAAAGAAAAATAAATGAGTATCCCCAATTCACAAATTATTTTTTTATGATCATTTCAACATTTTGACTTTTATTTGAAAGTTAGTGCACATGGAAGTCGCTAATGGATTGATTGACTGATTGATATCTCTGTGCAGGTTTATGGTCATTGGTACCTTTAGTGTACCGAATGTTTTATTTTGGAAGGTGGCGAAGTTTCTCTCTCGCTGGAAGGTGAGATCCGCCGCTGAACTGCACGGCGGCTTAAGGAGAATTTGCCTAGGTATTGATCGAAGAAATCACTTAAAACAATCTATCAGAGCAGCCTGCAGCTAGAATTCTCATCCAGGCCGCGGCTGAATTCGACACTAGCTTTTCAGTTTGTGCCAAAAATACGGGACTTGAACATTAGGACCTACAGTCAGAGTTGCTGCAGAGACAGCGGCAATGCTGGCACTGAGATAAATCAGCCATTACAGAAGTCACTATATGTGTTATACCAGTCGTTTTTGAGCTTAGCAAATGAGAGAAGTGATGGCGTTACTAGAGTTAATGGTTAATCTACCACCTGAACGTGTTTGAGACACAAATCTCCCAAAAATCCCAAGTTAATGTTATAATGTTGGAATTCCAATATTAAAAGGATGCTAACTTATTATTTAAGTATAAAAAGGAAAAATAAAGAAATAATTTTCGTTCTACTCCTGACCACTAGAATGCAAAAGTTTAATGTTCTCCAAGTTTGAAGCAAGGGAGAAGCCTTTAAATACAATTTTTTAAATGCTGTGCTTGAAGTGGCCAGTTCTTGAGCTGTGACCACTACTTGTGTTTCTAGACTACTCGTCACAAAACACAATTTTTTTGGACAGTTCCTAACACTCTGGGGACCCTATGATGACTTATGGGTAACGTACTGGCTTCCCGTAATATGAACGTGCTCGATTCCCGGTCGGGTCCAAAATAGAGTTGAAGCTTTCCTTTGAATTTGTCTCAGTTTCTGTAGATATGTGACGAAGGCAAACTCAGGCAGGCACAGTTTGCTAGTTACAGTAAAGGAAATACGTCATATTCGTCACATCCCTCTCTTACCCCCAGTGGAAATTAAACTAGGCTCAGAGGTGGGGGACGTCGGGTTCGTAGGCTTCCGCGGCCGGAGTCAATACATTCTTGGCTATCCAGGATGAGCCAAATTGTCTCGGTCAAATTGACCCAGACGCGGCTCATCCCGGATAGCCAAGAATGTATCTGGGGGAAATGTTATCTAACCGTCGAAGTTGGACAATCGACCTCAAAATGCCAAACACAACCGGGGCTCACCTGAGATGATGAACACGACTCCTGATATGAAGGTGAAGAGGCGCCGTTGGCGGGCGAAGTGGCCGAAGAGGCAGCAGAACTCCCCCAGGCACAGGAACAGCGTGGCCAGGATGAAGAACACGGCCGACTTGGTCACCGCGTCTGCAACACACACACAGCGCGTGGATCAGCGTCGGACGCTAGCAACGCCACAGGGCGGGGATCAGCAGCAGCCTCTACAGACGCTACTGAGTGACATGTGTGGATTAAAATTACTGAGTTTTGGAAAGAAGTTTCAACTTTTAGACACTGCGAACCGTAACGAATTGCTTTTCTCTCGTTTTCTGTGGAAGAGTTATGATGTGGTTAATATTAGGCTCAATTTTAATTTTTACATCTGCTGAGACTGCGAAATATAGCTTAGGTGGTTGGAAGAGCTTTTGAAGACACTGTGTCGGGGAAACTTCCATTCGCTTGTCTGTTCTATTCGTCTGATCATAAGAGAGGATTCTGAAACTATCAAAATATTAGGACTTAGCAGAGACGTTTGAAATGTGTGCTCTTTGCTAGAAATTTGCCCCAAAGACTGGTCATAAATGGCTGTATTCGAATTATGGCGCCCAATTTCAATTTATTTGGCTGCCTATGGGCCAACAACATCGTTATTGTAATACGAGTAAAATATGTAATCCGACTTTGTTATTAATAAAGTCGAAGTTTTGATTGGTATAGAAAATAGAAAACAACGACACAATGTTTTTTCTGTTCTTCTGGCAAAAGTTTGTTCAACAACCCACAACATGGTAACCTTTAACCAAGAGATAAAGTAGCCTTTCTAAACCAGGTTGATTGAATTAAATCGGAATTTCTGGTCATAAACCTTTTTTGTAAAATACGTTTTTTGGTTAAAATGTTTTTTAAAAGAAGTATTTTCTGAAGAACCATATTTCTTATTTTCAATATTTTTTAAATACTAATCTTCTTTCTTGTAGAATAGGTAAAAAATATAAGGAATAATAAAATCAATACATTGAATATTATGTGTTAAAATCCCTGGAACGCCAAATAGGAATAATTTAAAAACGTAATATATTATTATTCATCATGAAGATTGCGCGTTAGTAATTGAAAATATAATACATCTAAATCTAAAACTCTAAAATACGAAATACGAAGCTGCAGGCCATAAGTTTGTAAATACTAGAATACAAATATTTTGGCATACCTTTCTACAAAAAAATATCGAGACAGTAAGTCTTTAAATTTATCAGCACGTTATTCTCCCACTCTTACGTTTCTATTCCGAGCACCTCCCTTGAGAATAAGAGCAAAACATTTGTCTACGCTGCAGCAATGAACAACGAGAACTGATAAACATTTTACAGACCTTTAAAAAACGAGAGAAAGGTTTCCTCCCCAAAGGGCTTTCTGTTCTCTGAAAGATTACATTCCCATCGCCACGTCGTTACAAAACAGTTGACATTCGGATCCGCGTTCGGTGCCTTTGGGCTTACGAGGCGACGGGGAACACAGTTTTTATCTGGCGAACAACGAGACGCCTTTTTTGCGGAAGGAGGGAGATAACGCGGCGATGATAAACGTGAGTTTATTTTCATGGCTTCCGAAGTCTCATTAAAACACACTGTTGCTCTGCTTGTGGATCTCTAGAGACCCCTGTTCTGGGCCGGCGTGAAAGATTTTGCTGTGTTAAATTTTGCGCATTATCTGGTTTTCCTGGTCGTTGTGAAGAAGGAGATTCGGCAACCACAGCATTCTTATCATATTCACTAGCCAGTTAGAAGCACAAAATTGTGAATATGGGAGCGCAAAATAGTGCTGATAGATATAACAGTTTATTACATAACTGTAAACCTAATATTACTTCCGATAGATATTGGATATGATCCAAGTATAAAATGGGTAAGGGATACAATGTATACGTTTTCTAATTAGAAATACATGTGAAAATGACTGCTATTACTGGCACACAAAATTATTTTCAAGCAGTCACGTGTTATGTTAAATGAATATTATACGTACTCATGCGGGTGGTGGCCAAATATGGCTTGTGGACATTTTTTTTCTGTCAAACAAGCAATTATTTTCGGGAAAATAGTGAAGCTGTGTTCTCCTTAGAGTAAGTATTGGATCTGCTGCTTACACGTCATACAATACACAATTGGGCTATATTCTATATTTTCAAATTCATGTCTATTTTTTAAATGTTCGCAGTTAATTCTATTGACCTACTATCAGATCTTGGGAGAAGTGTATAGTTTTTGTGTTAAAAGATTTCGCTAGTAGATATGATGAAATGCTACCATGAAATATTACTCATTTTCTATTGCAAACATTTAGTGCAGAAAGAAACAATTGCTATTGTGGGGGCAACGATTAACTCTAAGGGAATGGACTGCGAAATGTATAAACCAAATATTACTTCCGATGAATATTGGATGCAATTCAAGAAAAATAATGTATTAAGGATGATATTTCTACTTGAAACAAGTAATTCTGCAAAGTGGAAAAAGTAATTTGCCACCTAAGTAATAATTTATACCTTTTACTTAAGAGTTGTTTATTTCTTAGGAAATTAGTGTACATTGCATTTTGTCGAAAATCCTGGATGTACTATTTCTAAAGAAGTACGTACGGGAGTTGTAATTTACATCTATCAGACAAAACCGTCAAACCATGGTTTCGTCAAGAAATTAATTACTTTGATATTATAGGAATTCTTCAAAATTTCAATAAGTATCAATTTTTTTGTAGTAATTGTACATTCCATTGAAATCAATGTCATTATTTTATGATATATGAATATATGATATATGAATATGTATGATATATGAATACGTGCATTAAAAAGATGTAAACCAAATAATTTGATCGTAGACAATGGGAAAATTAATAATGCTGAAGTGAGAATCTCCGAAAACACGATATGAACATTGATTCAGGATTTCCGGATAAATTTAGCAAATAAAGGGTGGACATTTGATGTTATAGAAAATGTTCAATTTTCCGAAGAGTAATTATTAAGTTTTGTAATAATAATGATATTTTTCTCTTGAAATCAATGTCATTATTTAAGCTAATAATGTAATAGGGTATATGATTACATGCATGAAATATTAATAAACTAAGTAATTTGATCATTGATACCCAGGATATTAATAATGTTCAAGTGAAAATATTCGAAATAATAAATTGGATAATAATTCAGGATTTCCTGGCATACGTAGCAAATGTATTATTGTCCATACGCTTACTTCAAATTAAATTATCTCTTACATATTTTTATAATTTTTGTAATTTTCTCCGTTGTACTGCAAGATAACTGTTTTAGGAACAATTGTAAGAATGCAAAGCGTCGTGGCTGAAGCAACGAAATGATTCCTGCATCTAAAATATTACAGGTTTTTCCATAAGACTGCTTGTAATGTGTCGCACCATGTAACAAGAAAATTTTTGAAAAGCATGCATCTTAAACTGACTGTAAAAAGGGAGGCGGATGGACAGAGAAAGAGGTTCAGAGGAAACGGAAAGGCGAGGAAGTCAATGCTGGAATATGGAATGGATGCGAAAAAAATTAACACGGGGTGTAGGATGAGAGAAGTGAAGAGGGTAAGGTTGCAGAGGTCCTGATATCCGGGAGCATGGGGTGAGAGGGGGTAGGATACAAGGAGGAGTTGGGAGGGAGAAACGGTAGGCGAAAAAAGATGGGGATGGGGAAGTGGGGAGGAGTTAAGAGTGGTGTCGAAGTAGGGAGGGGAAGGTGAGGTGGCAAAATGTTGGGAGGGATGGAAGTGGGGCGTGGAGGTGGGGGCATGGATGAGTTCAAAGCCACGAAAAAGATGCCAGGAAGAGATGGGGTGGGAAAACGATGGGGGGGAGGATAGACGGAGATGGAAGGCGGGTTGGAACGGAGAGAGAATGAAGGCAAGGAGGAGGCTGGGGCGATAGTGCAAGTGTAGGCGAGGAGTTGAAAGTGGTGAAAAAATGGGGAGGCGAAGAGGCGATATGGCAAAATGTT
The DNA here is from genome assembly GCA_038098605.1 of Gryllus longicercus. NCBI lineage: Eukaryota > Metazoa > Arthropoda > Insecta > Orthoptera > Gryllidae > Gryllus > Gryllus longicercus. The sequence goes on from JAZDUA010000052.1 coordinate 4,730,310, forward strand.
GAAAGGGATGCAAGTGGGGCATGGAGGAAGTTCAGGGATTCCAAACCACGAGAAAGTGACACGTCAGAGATGGGCAGGAAACGATGAAAGGGGGAAAATGGAGTTGGGAGAAGGGGCGTTGGTGCGAAGAGAAATTGAGAACGGGTTTGAGGACGGTGAGAAGGCTGGGGCGACGGGGGGGGGAGAGTAGAAGTGGAGGTGAGGTGTTGAAGACCGGGAAGAGTTGGCAGCAGCCGCGAATAGTTCTCTCGGAGCGTCGCGACAGCTACTGCGGCGAGCGTAGCGCCGAAGCGATCGCGCCAGTAGTTTGTATGCCAGCCGAGGATGGGCTTCCGTCGAGCGTAACTAGCTCCACGCCACGCCCCCTCCGCGCTCCTCTTCTGTCGTCCATACGCTCCGGCGGACTCGGGATAATTATCAACGTAGGCGTCATATTGCAGGGCGTCGACACCGCACAAGCCTTACTGGAGTCACGCTTGAGGGAATATACAAAAGGAAGGCGGCTTCTACGGATTAGCGCAGTGCAGCACCGTGGAGAGGAATAGCTACGTTCTAGCACTAGCTGCAGGATCAAAAGGATGCAAATGTAATAGTTGCATATGCTAATGAGTTAATTGAAAGTTTGCGCGTAACTGGAGTTGCCACTGCATGGCAAAAGTATACGGCGGAAGGAAATCTGACCGTCCCTCTTCAAACTAATTTGCAAAAGGTTTTAGCGTATTTTAACATAAAACGGTTTTTGATTTCTAGAAACGGATGTAAAATTACACAATCATTTCCATTATTTGCTATACCAGCATATTCATTATTTACTTGTATTTGATACGGTTTATTAAATTATTTAATTTAAAAATTACTTCTCTGAACTTCTGGGAAATTATTCCATGAACAATTTATTCAATACTTGATTTGGAAACGCAGATAATATTATCAATGTATTATAGGCCATTTCTGTTATTGTAAAAATCGAACAATCCTTTTTGGAACACTACAACCGAACGCGTCTCCATAAAGTAATATCTACTAATACGTACTCTTACTGGTATAGTGTAATAATTGTGTTTTAATAATTTTTCAAGGTGATTTTGAATATAATTATGGAAGAATTGGGTGTAACTCAATGTTAATAAAGCACCGTTTCAGCCAAACGGGATAAGTTCGGCATTAAACGTTTTCTATACAAGCCACATTACACAAAAGCTTCAACAACATTAAACACATTAGCAATATAATTCCTGAAACTGTTGGGTCACAAATATTTGGGCAAATTAACATGGCAAAATGTATAAGCACAGGAGAAAACATTTTTACAAGATATATATATATATATATATATATATATATATATATATATATATATACCGTAGATTGGAGGAATTTGATATCTCCTTGATAATCTATTTATGTACTGTAGCAGCTACAACTTTTGACTTGTTACATTTCTTGTGCGGCAGTTGGCTGATCTGGATATCTATGAGTGTCATTAGATATATTATATACTGTTGCATAAGATTTATTGCTGTTGCTGTGTTTTGTTTTAAAATTCGTGTATTATATGTTGAAGAAATTTATGCGGCAAAAAATTTTCAAGCTGAAACCAAAGCATATGTTTTACGAATTATATAACAAGTTAGTAGTAAATATGACTCTTTGTGAGAAAAGTAGAATGAATAGAGGGAATAGAAGAATATTCTAACCTAAAATGTTAGTGAGACTTGTGATCATTTAGTGAATGGGGAGGCATTTATAACAGTGGAGGGGTAACTTTGATTAGTATTATTTGTGAAATAAAACATGTAATGTGGGTATTAAATAACGATCTTCCTATTACATGTCACTTTATTTAATACACTGAAGAGCCAAAAAAATCTGGTGTGTATGTGTGTATTAGGCACAATGCCTGTGACAGGGCTTAGACCTCCCTGCCTCGCGGTCATGGGTTAAGGGGTACGTGTGGTTAGCATGTAGATATCCACGCGCCGTATTCCGGTCTTCTCAACTTGAGAAGAGAATTTTCTCATCGTCACACAGCAACATGTTCTGGGACATTGCAAGGAAAATGCACACTATAATCTTGCCTCACCGAGAGTCAAACCACTGGAGGACAAAAACACTGGTACACCTACCTAATACAGTGTAGGCTCCCGCGAGCACGCGAAAGTGTCGCAATACTATGTGGCATGGGCTCGGTAGCAATGTCTGAAGTAGTGCTGTTAGCTGACTGACACCATGAATGCTGTTACTTAATTCGTAAGAGTATGAAGGGTGAAAATCTCTTCTGAACAGCATGTTGCAAGGCACGTTGCATGTTCATGTCTGGGGATTTTGGTGACCAGTGGAAGTGTTTAAATTTAGAAGAGTATTCCTGGAGCCACTCGGTAGCAATTCTGGACGTGTGGGCTGTCGCATTGTCCTGCTGGAATCGCCAAGTCTGTCGGGATGCACAATGGAGACAAATGGGTGCAGGTGATCAGACAGGATGCTAACGTACGTGTCACCTGTCACAGTCATGTGAAGAAGTATCTGGAGACCCACGTCACTCCAACTGCACACGCTCCGTACAGTCACAGAGCCCCCATCATCTTGAACAGTTCCCTGATGACATTCAGGGTCCATGAATTCATGAGTTTGACGCCATACTCGTACACGTCCATCTGCTCGAAACAATGTGAAACGAGACTCGTCAGACCAGGCAACGTGTTTCCAGTCATCAACAGTCCAATGTCGGTGTTGACGGGCCTACGGGAGGCGTAAAGCTTTGTGTCGTGCAGTCATCAAGGGTATTCATGTGGGCCTTCGGCTCCGACACCGCATATCGATAATGTCTCGTTGAATGGTTTGCCCGCTGATACTTGTTGATGGACCAGCATTGAAATCTGCATCGATTTGCGGAAGATTTGCACTTCTGTCAGGTACAATTTTTTTCTTCAGTCGTTGTCAATCCCGTTCTTGCACGATCTTTTTGCGGGAGCAGCGATGCCGAAGGTTTCATGTTTTACCGGATTCCCGATATTCACGGTTCACCATGAAATGGTCGTACGGGAAAATCCAAATTTCATCGTGACCTCGGAGATGCTATGCTGCATCTCTCTTGCGCCGACTATAACACCACGTTAAAGCTCACTTAAATTGTGATAACCTGCCACAGAAGCAGAGGTAACCGATCTAAAAACTGTGCCAGATTCTGGTTGTCTTATTTATTCATTGCCGACTGGACCGCCATATTCTCATTGGTTCTAGATTCCTTTTCAATACGCATGGCTGTACCACTTTTTCTGGCTCTTCAGGGTATAAAGCAACTGACATTGCAGCTTTCAATCCTTCCAACGTTATGACCAAACGTCTTGATGTTCAATTAGACCACATTGTTGAAAACGTTATGAAGGACTCTCCGATTACGTATTTGAAGGATAAAAGACTTGCTGACCTAGGTTCTAAGGAAGTAAGAAAGAGGAAGATACTTGCCGTAGAAGCAGGAAAAATATCACTTCTGTCAAAAACAGTTGAGATATTTCGCAAACTAATGGAGAATTGCCATCAACTGACGAACTCTCGCACAGCAGTGAGAAATACAGAAATGAAGTATCATTGTCAACACCATCTTCACAAGCACTTACGCCGGGAATGTACGTCTTGAAGGTGGGGTCAGGAAGGCGGAAATGCACAACCCACAGAGATGTCGGTGTGATCGACGGTGAATACTTATTGAGTGGGAATATGGAATATTTGGTTGTGAGTGGATTCCGCATCAAATATTCAACCGCGTGGGAAATAATATCTTTGACGTTGATTTTGAGGACATTTTGGCCACTTTGCCTCTTCCAGAGGGAGAAACTGACGGAACAATGAATACTTACGTAGTAAAGAGAAAGTAAAAATTTAATGATTCTGTAGATGTGTACAGGAATTCTAGTTAAGGGACTACTTACATAAAAGATGTATCTTTTCTAGAAATGTTCATTAAAATTATCACAATATAAATGTAATTTCTTGTTATTTCGAACGTAGAAGTTCAGTCATCCCTGTCAAAGTCACCCCTACACGTAAAAACAGTTGCAGTATCCAGATCCATGATACTGTAACAATATAAAAATATCTTGTATTTAAGACTAAATAGAAAGAAAGCTGTCTGCCAATTTCAATTAAGGTTGAAATTGATACTATTATTACTAAACGCACCTTTTAATGTTATTCAATTTAGGGTATCAAAGTCACTCCATAACAAGGGTGACTTTGATACGGAAGTTTTTTAAATATTTTAAAGATATGAATCATGTTATCTATATTATTTTGTTACGTAGAGTATCCTTCAACATCCACGAATCTGCTACAATTTAAAAACTGCTATTTTCAAAACCGAAGATGTACTTTTTTCAAAAATAAATATAAAATTTATCAATGTCACCCATTTCACGTTATGTAATAATCAGTTTGTGGTGCGTCATTCAAAATCCCATTCATGGGTGTTTCAAAAGAACACCGCTCTTATTAAAATTTATTATTAAAATACTATGTTAAAATACTATTACATTGGGTGTAACCCAATAAGTATTATAAATTTTGGGTCATATATATTTGAGAAAATGAAAGTATAAAAAAATAATAAGGTAAGTATATTTGAGAAAATGAAAATGTATAAGCACAGGAGAAAACATTTTCCAATCCAAAAAAATAATCCCACTATCAATATATATTTGTATGTATGTAATAATCGGTTTGTAGTGCCTCATTCAAAACCTCATTTTTGGGTGTTACAATAGAACACCACTCTTGTTAAAATTTTAGATTTAAATGCTATGTTAAATTACTACAATTATTATTAAAATACTATACTTTATTAAAATAAATGTCAAATATAACTTGTGTCTCATTATTTTACACTTAATATCTACCCCATTCCATAATTATTAAGTATTTGCCAAGGTATTCATAAAGTATTCTCACAAATGATGCGTACGTACCCTTTTCAAAGTAAAGGCCTTGTCAGAATAAAAATATTGATTAACGTTTTTTGGAAATATTGATTAATATTTGATGTTTTAATAAAGTGCAGTTGAATATTAGTACCTTATTCTTGCCAAACAGACATTTATGTTGACCATTTCGAAGGAGGAAGCCGACTACGTGATTTGTGATATTTGATGATTATGCCATCGAAAACAGCTCTCCCGTAGAGTGAATGACTACTCTACTCGCGTTTCAATTCCTTAAAGCTGAAGCCCTGAGGTACTCTGTATCAATGAACCTCTGAATAAGAAGTTGTAGATGGAATCAGGTAGAAAGAGGGGAAGCAATTATCATATGATGAGTACGGTACAAGGATTAAACCACCATACATTAAACATTTTTAAAACAGTAGTAGAAGTAGCAACACAAAGGTCATAGTTAACTTTTCTCGCATGTCCAGATTTATCTTCTCTGTTAGTTATGAAGAGTAAAAAGAATTGATAATATTATATCATTATATGTTACAATATATGTTGGGTTGAGTATGAATATTCTGCTTTATTTAGCTTTTTTACCAACCCATTTTACTTTCTACGGATGTGAAGATTCTTAACTTACTTTGATTATACGTTCTTCTCACCAGAGATTCTTTAAATATGAGTAAAACTTTAAAATCAGTGAATATATGTTTTGAACACGTAAACACTAATAACAATAAATGTTTAATTTGAATACTGTAGTTCTTAAACATGTAGATTACATTATAATTTATCTAAAATGCAATTAAATATAACCCGGAGGCATTAGGAACAATTATTAAAAATAAAATCACATTGCCATACAACAAGAATTAACTATAAAACAAATGGTAAAAACAACATAATAAAAAAATACGAAAAGAAGTGTCTCATGTAATACATGTTTGAGAAGTGGGAGCACTGGATCGCACGGCCACTGCACCGAACTATATTGCATCATGCATCACTAGTAATAAATGAATAATAATAATAATATAAAATATAATCATATATCATGATAAGTAAAATGAACTACGATCAAATATATTCAACTCTAAGAGTAAAATATTACACAATCTGTGTATTAAACTGTCGAACTCTTAGAGAAAGGTTTCAAAGATTTTTGCTAGGAAACTATTCCATTTCGTTATAATTACTTTTGTGAAGGATAATTTCCCGATATCCGTTTTCTGCAATATTAATTGAATTTTGTGCTTGTGATCACCTTTACTGAAGTATGTAGATTGAAATAGTCTTTCATTATCTCGTTTCAAAGCAGAATAAACTGAATATGATTTTTACAAAGCTCACGGGGCAATCGCATGTGGGAAACGCTAGAGCATATGCTTTCCTCCGCTGGGGAACTGGATTCGATTACCGCCCAATCCACATGGAATTTGAGGAGGGTAAAGCGAGCTCACAATAAGTTTTCTCATAGTTATTCTATTTCTACTTTCTCTCATTTCACCATTTCTCCATAGTCATCAATATTCCCATTCATCAATACTCGTATTATCGCTGTCATCTACTCATTTGACCATCAGTCATGGATCTCAATAAATGTAAACGCTGAGAGGTAACAAATACCAATAAACAAACAAACAAGAAAGCACATATTCTATCAACATGTTCTATGTACATGAGCCCTTGGTTCTATTAATAATGTGTATCTCTGCTTTTTAGAGCTTTTCTCAAATAAAGTTGCAGAATGCTATTTTGTCCCGTTTATCCTTCACCCTTTTTATTCTGTATCTCCACACAAAGGCCGCACTCGACAATCGGATAATTTTGCCGTGACAAGACGCCCTGTGCCCTTCGTTCATCCTCTCCAGCAACAAACACGTTTATCCCAGGCCGCTGCCGCTCCGGTGCAACCGCTTTGTAGTCAGCCCTTCGCTGCCCAAATGCACACAGCGCAAAACACCGCCTCGTTGTGTATTAGGCTGCCCACTTAAAGGGCTTCGCGGAACGCAGGTCTCGCCGACCCGCGCAGCTAATTCTCGAAAATTACAAAACTCATTCTGCGCGCCGTGTGTGGCGCTGTCACAACGCAATCAACGCTGATTGCAACAGTTATCTGTAGGTATTGTGCGAGCCTCTCATCACTTAACTCCTCTCGTGTACCGGACACAATGATCGAAGAGCTGCATACGATATGAATGCATTAATTTAATTACGTCCCCCCATTGTAAAGAGGCGTTATTTTTTTGTCTTGGCGTGTTTTTTGTCTCTCGTTTTGGAATTTATCGCGGCAATTTTATTTCTCCGCGACTCAATTGCGGAGTGATCGTAGGGTAGCTGATAATCCCGCACAATACTGGCGTGAGCGCGCGTTCATTTTTCAGAGAGAACGAGTTGTTCCTGTCTCTTTTCGCGGCTCGGCGTGGGCGTGGCTTCGGGGCGGTGCTGCGACCTGGCTGCTCGTCGCGGAGTCTCGCTTTCCAGGGGACGGGTCTAGAAGGATGCGAACGATCACGGAATTCTAATGAAGCGACGGATTTGGTCCTCTAATTTGCAGACCGGCCTGAGCCGTCGAGTCCTTCTCTCTCTCTTTTAGTCAGCTGCAGGAACGATGAGACAGAATGAAATGATGTTTAAAGTACTGAGAGGGAAATATTTACTGAAATTAGGGAAATTGGTGACAATAAAAAAATGCTGAATTTGCCTCACTGATTTTACGACAAATACCAGAGAGTGGTACATTTTCTAAGAGCTCACCAATTTGAGAGTATTTTCAACTACAACAATTCTTCCAATGTAGAATTTCTCGATTCTTTGTCTGGATGCAAACTATTTACAAACTGACTCGTGTTATGTGCAAAATGTCTGTTCTAAACTTAGGTAACCGACTTACTCACGGTCACGAAGAGATCATGCCCCACGCCTCTTATTTTACTTCTCATCCACTGCAATCTTACGTAATAAAGAGAAAGTATAGTAATCTGGAATCAGAAAGCCGCACTATCGGAAAACCGAATAATACTAAATGAAATTTTTCGACAGAAAACCACGAATTATTTTTCCGAAAGACATAAAAAATCTTGTACTATATATAGTAAATTACTTCCAACACGTTTACTCAGAATTCACGTTTTTGGATCCTTGATACCTAAACATTGGTAGAAAGTCTCCCAGCAAAACGATCGAGTCTGCCTGTCCGTCCGTGCAACCATGATCAACAGTAGCACCTACCAAATTATTCAGTCAATTTTGTCGAAAAATGATATTCATGGATTTGGCTGAACTCTAGGCCCTGTGAATTTGAAACGCATACTTTGTAGCCGTTACAAATAATGCAAGAATAATGCCAGCTGTTGTAGCATCGCTAGTTTGTTTACATTTCACACTACAATGAAACGTAACGACTTTTTTATGCATAATACCTTTCGTTAAAGAATCAACACAAAAAATTTAACATTCTTCTATTCAAAAACTAAATAAACATTTAAAGAATTGTTTCAATTAGTTGATCATCTATTTACATTAGAGCCCTAAAACATGACACAATTTGAAGGAAATTTGTTGACAGTGATGAGTCATTAGTAAGCGTTTTACAGGTGGGAGATGATGGTTGCTAAGTCTCCGCGAACTTACACTGGGTCTCGTTACTCTAAAGATTTGAATAAGAGGTAATTTTCCATTGAGGACGTTTTACTCATGTATTCAGTAAACCAATAGCATTCAGCACGGCAAGTATGAGTACAAAAGTTGAAAGAAAATATTTAAGTGAATTAAGTGAAAGATAATAATTAAAAAAGAAAGCAAATGAATTCCAAATTTTGCGGACATCATCACTTTCGATCAAGTCAAACAGGGATATGTAAATACAGGATGTGAAGAAAAAATGACTGAGAAGTAAAAACTTGAGACGTATTGAATATATTTTTTGCGTATTCAAGGACAAAAATACTCAATGTGATTTTGATGTATAAAAAGGAAAAAGACACACATGCACATAACAAAACTAAGCAATCTATGTGCAAGTCATCAACATTTTCACTATTTTTTCGAGAAGTGTTTCTATATTGATGGAGACGCGCACGTATAGTGTCTTGTCACACACTTCATTGTCATTTGAATCGGCTCCAACAGATGGTGCTATTGTTAAGTTCAGAAATGTTCTGAGAGACGGTTTTTACTTTCTCATATACATACGGATATACGGAGTAATATACATAGTATATGGAAAGTTATGTAATGCTGCGAAAAGTCATTTTGAGATTTAAATGGAAATACATTTTTTGGGACTCATGATTCCGAAAGTGTTTCTTTCAAAATGTCCGTCCGTCCGTTCGCGTGTCCGTCCGTCTGTGAGCGCTACTAGTGCCTAACCATTCGCAGGATTTTTTCAAAATGGATATTTTCCGGTTGATCTGGCTCGACTCGAGGCGCTGTGATTTTGAAAATCTTTCTTCAAAATTTGGAGGAATTTACAATAAGCCCCCGGAAACTTTCAAAATTTTCCGAAAAACGGCTCCAAATTTTTTCTTTAAATTTCTTGTTAAAATAGAGTAAAATACTTAAAAAAAGCTTATAAAGATGGCATAGGACCAACTTTCAGAGTTAACTCTGAAATTTTGAAACTTGAAAAATTTTGAAATTTGTACTCCATAGTAAGTACTTTTATTGTGGACATGAACATTTTTTTGACAATTTTAGTAGTTTTCGCGCAATATAGCTATCATGTGCATTTATAAAATACAAAAAAGATTTGTTCAAAAACGGCTTCAAATGTTTTCTTTAAACTTTTGGTAGGCATAGTGATCAATGCACTTATAGTAGTTAACGAAACGAGTGTATAAATAGGCGTATAATTGCACGATGTGGTATGATTAAAGAAACGAGCGACGAAAGGAGCGAGTTTCTTTATTTACCACGAGTGCAATTATACGCATTTATACACGTGTTACGTTCAATATTTTTTCGTTTCCATCAAAGAATAATTTTAATTTTGAGATATTCAATCATATCTTTACCATGAAAGGTATGTGTTTGATGACGTCATATTGGTTCGGAACAAGACCTATTTTAGTAGGCCTTGTGTAGTGTATATTTACGATCACCTTAGTGTCTTAGAGAATAATTGTAATTGATAATTACGTTTGAAAATGAAAAATATTTAACGTATTCCTGGTGAAATATTAGAAGACGCTAACGAAGCCAAGAAAAAATTATTTCATACGAAAAGAAATTGCATGTATGAGAGAACAACACATGTTAATGAGGGAAAAGAGAAAGACGATTCAGTTCTGACTCTTGAAGTTTTGTTGGTGTACTATCTAGAGCAGGTTAATGAACTGACGATTACATTTCTTGTATTTGTAATATTCTAAGACCAAATCTTTTACACGTAAAACATTTATTCATGTTAAATATTCCATGTTATTCAGTTTGTCAGCTAGTGTCAAACATGCTAATGGCCATATTTGCATTTACTGAAGAAGTGGTGTTAAAAGGGGAATTTCAATATTTTAAATTATACAACAAAATTACTTGATTTTCCGAAACGAATAAGGGTTTTGCCAAAACAACTGTTCTCTCTGGATCGTCACGTTCAAATAGATCAATTAACATATCTGTGCAACATAAAGCGGCTTCTGAGTTAGGTGATTGACGTCAAGCATGAGTACGGTAATCGTTTCTCATTAAACTTACTGTACGACAAATATTAACATGATTGTCTAAGAAATAGTAATAATTATTCGTTTATAATTTTGTTTCATTTGTTTACTGATTATGTCTTTGCGGCACGTAATATGTGATGTACATTTTTGTTCATGCTTCATGGCCGTCTGGAAACGTCTGTATTATAGATACATAATTAAACGATTTCGATGGGTTCTCTGAGATCTGATTGGCTGTTGTGGACTTTTAATTGCACGATTAAGTTTTAATTGCATGCATGCCATAAACATAGTGATAATCAACAATTTTTCATGGAATTAATGAGCATATTTACTTAACTAAACGAAAAATAAGATGAAATAAACGCCATATTTCTCTATTTGTTTTTTCAAAAAATATAACAGTGTAATTTCTTTGACTTAATCTCACGCCGTTAATATTTACATTAGCGGAAATTTGTTCACATTATTATATTTAAGAGTACATGTGCTTAAAATAACGTCATATAAAGTTTCTCGAAAACCGACCTTTTTCTGAGAAAACTGGCTCAAAATTAACCATTTTAAGAAATGCTCGATTCTCCTAATCTACATTTTTTCAAAAACGGTCCTAAATTTTTTACAACATAACTGACATTCTGTGATATCAGCGCGCCACAAAACAACAGTACGCTATTACATATTTGCTATTCCCATGATGCCTTATGAAACAGGACTTCTTATATTCTTTATACGTAGAGAACTGTTATCATGTCTGTATATAATATACTATTTCATTACAGAATTCGTAAAGCCGTAAATACGTTTAATTTATTGCAGTACTATACGAGAGTGATTTATTTGTTGTTGTAATTTTTGTTCTTGTTGAAGAGTGTGCATGCTACATTTAGGAAAACCTTTCGTGTGGTTTTTCTGAGCAGTTTTTTTTTGCTTCTGCAGTCATTAGTACTCCTATAACATTATATTTTTATTACATACTCGTACTTTATGAATTATATCTTGTAATTGACAGTGATGTAATTAAAATCCAAATTTCAAAAGATCTGTACAATTGTGTTCGATTGTTTAAAAAAACATAAAGTATGTAATTAAGCAGTAACTTTAATCCTCACTCACCCGTTTGTCAAAGTCAACTTTTAATAAACACAGTCGAAAACGTCAAGCTCTTTCACATGTCATTTCATAGTTATCAAACGTAGCATCATAACAGTGAAATATTCGCGCTCAATCCCTCGCAAGCGGCCTTCAAACGTCGCGAAAGAGGAGAGGAACGCAGTGGGACTGCGCGGGCGCTGGACAGCACGCGAATGACAGCGCGGCTATTTATTGTGTGTAAGGCGCATTCGCACGCTTGAAAATAACGCCGTAGCAGCCGTTTGCTGAGTAGATCAAAGCGGATTGTCGCGTCAGAATATATGGTGGGTGGGCAGGCGAGGGGGACGCGGGCGATGAGGGTGCTGGGGTGGTGGGATGGTGGGGTAGGCGTGGGCGGCAGATCGACGGGGGCAGCGTGGAGGGATTGGGCGGAGAGGGCGGCTTCGGCGGGGAGGGGGCGTGGGCGGAGAGGAATGTCATGGACAGCATGCGCGGCGAGGGTGGCGGGCGGTGGGGTCGGTGATGGCGGCGATGGCGGCGGGATCGGCGAGAGCGGCGTTGGCTGCGAGGGCGGCGTGGGCGGCGAAGGTGGCGAGGGCGGTGTGGGCTGCAGTTAGGCGTGGGCGCGCGCCGTGGCGGAGGCCGGGAGAGGGCACGCGCGCGACTGGAACCGGCCACGGAATATTTATGTGGCGCGCGCACGTCCCGGGAGCGTGATTTCATTTATTTCCAGAGACGCGCCGCAGGTCCGCGAGGCTTATCGGCCTGCACTGGAGGATGGATGGAGAGGGGCGGTGGAAGCTGCAATGCGAACGTGAGGAATAAGTGTGAGTGAACAAGGTGGGATTGTAGGAGAGTGAGATTTGGTAAGTAATTTGATGTAAGGTTGGTTTATGGTGACGTTCGTCGATCAGGTAAGGTAGAAAGGGGAGGAGTAATTCAACGGAGAGGCTAGTTTGATGGAGAGGAAACTTGAAAAAGGAGAGGTTGTCGATGACGTTTCAGGGAGTCATTTCTCGAGGGGATGATTTCGATGGAGAGGAAAGTTGAAGGGGAGTAAGAATCGCGTTTTGATAAATTGATTAGTTATTCTAGGGAGGTCCGCTGCTAAGGTGATTAGTCTCTTAAGTGCAAGGCATATTTCTTGCTCAGGAAGTGGCGGCGATCTTCCGTCTGGATGGTGAGATCCGCAGCGGACCGACCGTCCGCTAGAGTTATTTTATCAACCTGGTATCTCCCATTAGCGGGCACCGCCCCAGACGGGTCAAGCTCTAAGCTCCCGACCGGTCTCCTGGCAAGTGTGGGAGTGATGGGCATGTTTAAGTGCGCGAGTGCGTGTGTAGCGGGTTATCGTTGTTATTTGTTTATTGTCTTTCCCCCTCGTGCTGTCGTGAAGCCTAGATCGAGGACTTTTCGCTGCCACAGGTTATGGGTTTAAGCAAATGTATGCATGACTTACTGGAAACGGTATCGGTAATAACGTGTTCAAAGACACGGATGCAAGATGTGAAACTATAAGGCCGAAGTATTGCCATTAAATTGTTATTCTTGTTGTTGAGAAAGACTTTCATTTATCTGAGGACGAAGAAGCGATCGGTGGGACGTCGATGACGTCGTATCTCTGACTCTCCGTCGACAACAAAAGCTGCTTTTATAGATATGCATTTATACGCGAATCATTCACCTTCGATTTTTAGGCAATAACGCGTGCACAGGCAGAACTCGAAATCTTCTTGACTACGGCAGAACGTAACCTGCAAACCCATCTCTGCTTAAAGAGTTGCATGTGAGAGTTCGGAGAAACTGTCACATGTGTAACTCCGTTATATGAAATGTCCTTATATAAAACTTCATTGGCGAAAGTGATCATTTTCAATCCATCTACAAGCCTTAGAACTTTTTAACATTCTGAGACACACTGCACATGCAGGTCATGTATGTGGAAAAAACTTGGCTATCTCGTAGTCGAACGAAGAATCAACTAAATACATTCCTATTGAAATGACAGGATCCGAAAGAAGGATGAGTTAGTAGGCAGTTTGAATGGTGGGTGAATGAAATGTCGCAAGGGGTTGTAAAGAGGAGGCAGCTAGAAAGAGAGAAAGTAGAGGAGGGTTAAAACTAACAAGCGGATTAAAGGGAAAAATGACTGTAGCACTCGGCTGATGCACGAGCTCGCTCGGTCAGCAAAATGGGTGTCGCTTGTTCAGAATAAAACGATGAGTGTTTCAGAAGTGAATTGAAGGCAATGGACACTTTTAGATTAGTGTGCTACACACGAAAAAGCTTCCGTAAAAGGACGCCAAATATCATTTCATATATTGTTTCTTCAAGAAAGGAAAAACACTCATACAAACATTTTTGTTTTTATCCACTGGAAGATTCCATTTTCTGGGAATTTTATAAAACGAAAGTATAATAAAATTCATAATTTTTAAATTTTTTTAAATTTATTAATTCTAACAATTTTTTGTAGGAATATTCACAACGTTTTGTATTGTGCTATCGATTCGGATTCGGGTTTGTAAATGTTGCTGAACAATAATGATGGAATAAAGAAAATTAAAATGTTTTTAATATTATGAATGTTTTTTTATTTTATTGTCTAAAACCTGGAGTCATTCGGTTGAAGAATAATAGAAAAGTCAATCATCACATGGTATGGTTGAAAAAATTTCTATTTCATAAATTAATTTCAGGTATTTTTGTATATTACTCCATTGTCTCACTTCAAGAAATGTTTATGTTATTTTTCCTTCACGGAGTATTTTAATGACGTAAATACACCTGTACAATACCTCACTGAGGCAAATGACGAATGCATAATATTCTAATTTGATGTGATTAGATTTGTAATGACTTCACGAAATGACAATCATGGTAAATAACTGTTGGGGTAATAATTAAAAAGAAAGAAATAATAGAAAAAGAGAGCTTCCTGTTCATTACAAAAAAATTCGAGGAAATCATAATTAACAAATTTGGAGCAATTTGAAAGAAAAAATTGTAAATTACAAAATCTGTATGTAAATAATGTAACATGGATATTTATGTACTAGTTTACGCCCAATATTTTTTTGAAGTATATTTTCATTGAGTACATTTTTTCAGACATACTATAAGAATTCTTTTTTTTAATTGTATCTACCTTCATTTGCTCTTTATTGAACTGAAAAACAGGGTTTTCTGGACCCATTTATCTTCACCGGCGAAATCCTATTGCTATTTTATTTAATAAATTCACATGCATAATCTTACAATGAATCAAAGTTTTCCATAAAAATATCTCTATAATTTCTTAATATCTCAGCAAAAACAGTTCCGTCGACGCAGAATTCTCGGAAGCGCCAATGAGAAAAGCAAGGCGTAGAATTTCACAGAAATCCCAGCGCACAAAAAGCAACCGCCCCGCATTGCAAGAGTCCTCGTTTCGTAGCAGCGCCGCTAGAGAGCGCGCAAGTGGGAAGCGAGGAAGTCGTGAGGAGAAGTGGAGCGAAGGAGGGGGAAGGTACTGGAGGAGCACAACGCACGGAATCTCAGGCGGCATCTCAAGCTCTGCTTCTTTAGATACTTCGCTTCAGAACCGTCTTCCTCTTTTGTCGTACTGGCTCATGCAGCTCAGTGGCAGCGTTGTCTTTGCTTCTACAGCGTCGCTGGCCGGCAGGTCCTACGTGTCGAGTCTCGACCGGGGCGGAGTTTCGACACTAGGCAAGGTCGAATTCAGCATTTTGTCTGGAGGAGAATTCTAACAAATAGCTCTACTCCGATAGTGTTTTCCGTTTTTTCTCTACTAGACGAACGCCCCAGAAGTATCTTAAAAACACACCGGGAACTTCTCGTAATCTTTCTTTCCTCATCCTTATCTTCTCCTTTTCACTTACAAACACGCATATACACATACTCTACACCACCACACATCTCGGAAGACAAGTCGGGAGCTCGTAGGTTGTCTCGGCTTGGACGGAGCCCCACTGGGGGGAGATACCTGGAGAGGAGATTCCTGCAGACGTCCGAAGCCGTCGAGGCCCGATCTCCCCTTCCTATGGTGAAGGAACACCGTCACCTGCCGGTCTATAATATACACTACACTTTCACGTCTAAGGACCCGTTGACGCACCAGGAAACATTAAATATCAACTATTATTTTCCCGCCTGCTTTGATGGCACAGGCGATTGCCGAGAGTCCAAATGCGCGGAACCATGGAGTGCTGGTTCAGAGCCTCGTCGCCACATATCGTCGAAATGCCATCAGTGCTCCTGTTTGCCTCGGCGACTCAAATGAATGGAGATACGAGTACTTACAAGTAAACGGTGCCAATGTTTACGTGTTTGACTCCCATCGTCGCATGTTGCCGGTACGTGAAAGTATGTCGTCGATGAAGTCATGTAATTCAACTCAAAATCAGTGGCCCAGGGGAGAACATAAAGGTATAAATCTCGTCTCTTACCTATGCTAGGGAGCAGAGTGTGGCATTTACCAATCGAACGACCCTTCCTTATCTCAATAACCACTTTTGTCCAATGCGTATTTTTTTCTTATCCCTCCTTCGGTTACTTTTCCGGTGGGTTGATAACGTGATGTCTTTGCAAACATTTTTAATCCTGAAAATCACCGTTTGCAATACAGACAGAGACACTAATAATGGTCGCGTGATTCAGTGTTCCATACTATGGTTGGACACTTCAATTTCCAGAACGAGAATCTGGCAGCATACACTGAAATTGTTACTTAACTCTGAATTTAATACTGTTATTACTTCGCGCGGCATTTTGAATATCCAAACGACATCGTCTTTTAAAGAGACCAATCAATTAATCGTCATTTTGATTCGGTGAGGCTGTATCGTTCTCTCTGTTACTAGCGGCATCTGGGTTTCACGTTTTCGTTGAGAGTCGACTCGTGCTTCTGATAATATGATGAATCCATTTAATCATTTGGCTGGTTGTATTGGGGGGCTTTTTATACCGGTGCATTCGCACAACACTTTCAAGTACGTATGAAAAGTGCATTGAGGAGAGTGATGAGTGCTTGTGGGAATATTTTGTTTTTATGAGTGATGCTGAGAAATTACTATAATTCGCACATTTCCCTTCTTTTTTTTTGATTACTCATGAACTTCCAAAGCTGGCCGACTCACCAAACCAGTATCTTATTCTACCTCTCCATCACTACAACCCTCATCGTCACCACCATCACCACTATCACCACCATCACCACCATCGCCACTATCACCATCATCACCCGCCACCACCTCCACCACAATCCCAACACCGCCCTCACTATCACCACCACAATCCATGTAGCAAGCAGAGAGATATTCAGACATAAGGATAAGAGCTGCAAATCCCCAGTTTCGCAAGCCCAGTTGCCTTAAACGGTAACGGATTTCCAAGCGCTTCCCTTCCGCCCCTCCAGCGGAGCCTCTCGCGGTCGCCGGGAAGCCAGCAGTGCCCGCGATATTTTAGCATAAGGAAGCCGTCGATTTTGTTTCTATCATATCGAGCACATTAATCAAACTCACTGTCGTTCCGAGGAGATAGATTGGCGATTCGGAATGTAATTTCGTCCCCTCTTTTTTCTCATCACTTTCGTAACCCCTCCATTTCTCAGCTGGGGTTATCCCCGGCATGAACATTTTCTGCTCGACAAATGACGGGGGATTTTTTTTCTATAAAACAAGTAGTTTGTATGGTTAGTGCAGCGCGACGGTGACAACGGAGACGAATAAATTGCGTGACTAGCGAAACAAATAACTCTATTTATCTTCCGAGGGAGACGGGAGATTCTCGGGTGTGAAGGTAGGGGGCGGTTGCAACAGTTTGCTGAGGCATTTGCACATTCCGTGGTATATGGAATTACGAGGATCGCTTGATGGTGAGATTATAGATGAGGTCATCGTATTTACATGTCACTCATTATGAACTTATTGTATCATTATGACCACCATTCGCGACCCCGTTTTTCTTGCGTCTCTGTTGGGTCAAAAGGTTGTTCGTACTTTAAGGAATGTTATAACGAAGAAAAATACGGAATTTGCGGATTACCTGTAACTATTTTAGGTTATAATCTAAACACATTTATAGTTAGACATTTTCGTTAACAACATTTTTATAGTTCACCGTAGAACGCTCGGATCTTGTTCTATTTATCGAGAATGCCCACAGGCTATCATTTTGACCGCTCATGTATTTAATAGACTATTTATGGATTTTTGGAAATTTAGCTACAATAAATATATGTACATCAGTTTACATTTTTATTGATTGAATACGGTAATTAGAAGAATATCAACTATTGACATCAAAATAATTATAAGAATTCTGGCTGCTCACTCGTGAGTTGGCTTTCGTCGTAAGATAAAAGTCCCAATGTTTCATTCCATCTCCTACTTCTAACATTAACACTTCAGATACAATGAACACCAATGTTTTGTGGTACTAATCTTTGTTGAAAAGAGAGCGTCCATAGTAATTATTTTTGTAAAAATATATATCCTCAAATACTGAAGAGAATCTCACAAACGTCTTTGAAACGTCTATAAGTAAATAATTTTCTTTAAATTATCTATGAAATCATCGCTTGTAATTTGAATGATACTATTTCCGTGATCTCTGAACTATTTTTACAATAATTAAACATATCATAATTATTTTCTGCAATGTCAGTCGGAACATAATTTTGCAAATATAACTTTTAGCTTTGACGAAGTAATTTAATTTATTAATACATTTATTTTTGAACATGCACCATTTACAAGAAATTTTAATTACATTTAACTGTTAAGTTGTAAAAATATGAGTATGTAAGATAACGTTACATATTCCGTTTTACATCCCCAAATCCAACTTATTGCAAACCTGAGAGCCAAAAAAGAACGTATTTACAGAAAGGAAAATCGTTTTAATTCATTCCATACGTAATGGAAAACAATCTGAAGATATGGGTTTGAAGCTCTATACAGGTGTCAGAGATGATGAAATCAGGTGATACCATTGTGGGGTGCACGATGAAAATATGGAACAAGTGTTTTTCAGGTATATGAATGGACGAGGAGAGAATCATGGAGGGGAGTGGAGTGTACAAGAGAAGATTAAAAGGATTTCGGTAGGATCGGAAAGGGCTGTAAAGAACTATAAAGAAGTATAATGTAGCTATGGACTTTAATGACAAAAGCCAACCAACTAGGATTTCGGATTGTATAAAGTTCTAGTAAATATGAATTATTACACTCAGTGATCATTTTTAATTTTTGGTGAGTAATTACCGTGTTCAGTGCATTACTTTTAGCTTACTATACTGTTTCCAACTTATTTAGTCAATTGAGAGTTGTTTAAGTAAAATGCAACTGTTAAACATTTTATGTTAACCAGATGCTACTTCTCCATCATATCTTTCACACATAGTTTCTACTGTTCTGTGACTAAATAAATCAAAATCTGGTGAAATAAACGGATATAAACAAATTTTGATTGTCTAAATAAAAGGGGACTGTAAGAAGTGTTTCATTCGCCGGGTGAGAGGGGTTGTGTTCGTTTGCCTTCGCCCGTGGACGCTTGAGCGGCGGGGCGGCACTGCCCCCTCCCCTTCCCCCCAACGATCGGCCTCCCCTTCCCCCGAGCATTCATCTCACATGCAGGTGTGCGCTCCGGAGAATAACGCGCGGGTATGGAGGCGGAATAAGAATGACCAACGCGAGGTCCACCCCTCGCCCAGACCCGACCCACCATTCCCCACCACGTCCCACCCCGCTCTATCCCTCACCGTTCTCCTCTCTACGTTCTTCTCCACCTCACCCGGCGCCACCCCGCACTGTTACACACAGTCGCATCTCACCTTACTCCACTCGGTGCCTGCCTCGTCCGCCTCGTTCTCCATCTGGCATCCCTCACTACCCCGCTTTGTCACACCCCGCCCCTCCCCACCATCCTCACTCCCGCCCCACCCCTCACTTTGCCGGACTCCGGTCCTTCTACGTTCCGTCCTTCCTCGCCCTATCTGGCTTAATTCATTTGCTTCTACCCGCCCTTCTTCATCCCCACCCATCCCACTTCTCCTTGCCCGGTAATGCACAGTTGCGTAGCGCCTTGCTCTGCTTCGCCTCATTCTCCCTCGTCGCTGCTCAATGGCGCCCACTGCAATATGCTCCTCTCCGCCCTTTCCCATCCTACATCGGTCTCCACCTCGCTTTTCCCCGCCCCAACCTGTCCTTCCACGCACCCCCCCACTCGACCCCACCCCGTTATACACCAACGCGCTTCGCCCTCTTCCGTCTGGACCCTGCCCCGCCCCGCCCCGCCCCGCCCCGCCCCGCCCCTTCCCCTCTGAACCGAGCCGAATCTGACGTTCGGAATGGGGCTATGACCGGGTGAACGTGGAAAAGTTTCCAGTTTGTGATGCTTTTACCAACGCGATTAATCGCCTGGTCAATGTCTTTACTCTGACAACAATTTAGGAAATGTAACTTTATAACTTTATAAGCTCTGATCATCGTGGGTTATGTTTGTTGCAATAACTAGTGTGTGTGAGTGTGCTCTAAAATTGTCCTGCCTTTCGACGTCTTGATTTAATTACTAAATATATTTGGTCAGTTGACTACCGACCTACATTTGTTCTGTGAGATACTATACGTTGACACGCTAACCTATTGCTCATAGAAGTCTCTTTTAAATAAAATACGCTAAAGAAATGGGATTTTTTGTATGAGTCACCAACACAAACTCCCAAAAATTGGTGAAAAGGGAATGACCTTCCAAGAGGGGCTCAAATACATGTAAGACGAAATACATAAGTTTGGTATTAGTAGTTGCAAATGCAACCCGCAACTCACGTTTTATTGTATCATTCATGACCGCTGTGCATAATGAGAAAAGGGTCCGCAAATGGCTTAATTCCTTAAATGACGTAATACGTTAAATCCCTTAAAATTCTCGAATTTTTTTCATCGTTCTCTGGTAATCGAATGATTGATTGATTAGTGATTCCGGGCATGTAAACTTCTAAGGTCATTATCTTCCTAAGGGTAGTGCATGTCTTCATTGGAGATGTGGCGCTGAACTTTTCCCGCTAGTTGGCGAGATCTAGCGCTAACCTACGTCGGCTTCCACAAATCAAAATCCACAAATTAAACGTTCTTTGACTTTCTATTATTGTTTGGAGGATTAGCGTCTTCCCACTTTGTTGCACAAGTGCAGAAGATTTAAATTAATTAATTAAATAGAATGTAAGTCGAATTAAATAGAATGTTCGATATTCAATGTAATTGAATTCAACAATTAAATATACATCTTTCTGTTTGTTAATTAATGTTTAGCACTATTCAAAAGTTTTCAACGTTTTGACGTATATTTTGTAATGTCTGTTCAGGGCATGGTCGTTGGTAGTCGAGCTCCATTGCAGAGATAGTTTCCCATTTATAGCAATCCTAAAGACGTGTTTTATGTTTACACGGGCCCATCAAAGTTAACAAATATTTTAGTTAGTTATTATTATGTGTTGCTGTATTTTAATAACAAAAGAGGTCTTCAGTTAATAATAAATTATTTTGTATCATTTTAGCTTGTCTTTTTATGATGACAATAAATAATTTCACTTACAATTCCTTTACGCGGAATATAAGGATCACTTAGAACTTCTCTCAGATTTGAATTCATACACCATCTCGCTAAACATTTAGTAATCACAATATATGTGGGGAATGTATTCAAGACTAAAAGAGAGTAAACACTTGTAATTGTGAGAGATCAATGTTATTTTGATTAAAGTGTTATTACACTGGTGATAGTAGATGACTGATTACAGTGTTGTTATAGTTTTCTGTAGAAATTTATTATAAATTAATTATTTTATTGCAAGTAACCTTTACGTGAATATATGTACTACGATATTTTCTTCGCAATTAAAATCTCATTGAAAAATATACATCTTCCTTCATTAAGCTAATATGATATGGTGACGTTAATCCTTCTATTCCTCAGTCACAAGATGTTGTTTTCTCCGGTGTTATCGCTTTTGATTTTGGTGTGAATCTCTTGTCTCCAAACTCACATCTAAGGTATCTAAAATAAAAGTAATAAAAACATTGGATGTAACAAAGATGCAGTGATCTGAGATCTTACGAACTTCTTTAGAATACAAAATACAATTGTGTAGAATGAAGTGCTTAAGTAATATTTTTCAGATTATTTATCAAACCGTTCCATGAACAATTCTAATATGCTTCAAAATAATAAGAAAATATATCGATCTCATCTCATTTATTGATAGGGATAGTAAGTTCTCTTAAACGAATTAGAAAAATTTCAAAATACAAACACTTAAAATGAGTATATGAGTTTTTCTATATCATTTTCCATTTAATTATAAAGAATTGGAAACCGATATATTCGCTTATTCCACTATGTACTTGAAGGATACTAATTACAATTTCAGAGTGATGGAAATGGTAATCATAGAGTAGAAAGAACTATATATGGTAGAGGAAACGGAAGCTTCCTGTGGAAGTCTATTGCGAATTTGTTTTGCTCGCCAATTGAACTTGGATTTATAAGTATTAACGTCCTTAAAACAATGTCAAATCGCAAGCGGTGAGGATGACTTAAGCAACGTGGTCGAATGTTGTGTTAGTTTCAAATAAATGAGTTTACAAAAGCAAATGACGATAACGTTGATAAGGTCACGAAAAAAACATCAACATTTTCATTCATAAGCATTTATTTTGGTTACAGAATACGTGAAGTAGTTATAATGGCGCAGGTGCATGAGGTTTAATATCAGTATTAACGGAAGTGGCGAAGATAAGAGCGCCGAAGACAGCGATGACGTCGAGGTTAGAGGAGGCTTGGGTGGCGGAGGTCAAGGGGAAGATGCAAGAGGGCGACCGCAGGTTGTGGTGATGGCGGAGGAGGTAGCGCGCAAGAGACTGCAGGGACGACAGCGTAGCAGATGAGCGGGTGCAGAGGCAGCAATATCGGCAGGCAAGCGGACCTACAAAAGTTGTGTCAGCAGTGATGAAGAACGATGGAGGCGACTGGACATGGGCGGCAGAACAATTGAGCGGCAGAGCAATATAGCGACAGAGCAATAGAGCGGCAGAGCAATAGAGTGGCAAAGCAATAAAGCGGCAGAACAATAGAGCGGCAGAGCAACAGAGCGGCAGAGATACGGGGAAAGTAGGGCGATGTGGCAGGCAGAACAACGGAGATAATGGGAAGGCAGCTTCACAAGGGCGTTTGACCTACAGGGATAGTACAGCAACGAAAAACTTAGTGGACGACGGGGACGGCAGGACAACGGGGGTGACAGTGCAAGGCAGACAGCAGATCGACGGGGGCGGTTGCGTGGCGTAGTGAAGTCGACACCGGCAGGACAACTGAGGCAGATCTATGGTGGAGAAAAGAGAGTGACAAGGCGGACATGGCAAGACGACGTGGGTGCGAGTGGACGAGGAGCGGCGCAATGTGTGCGGCAGGGCGACAGGTGCTGCGGCGGGACCCGGGAAGCACGGGCATCGGGGAGGGCAAGGCGGGTGCCGGTGGCGGCGGCAGCTGCGGCAGAGCCAGCAGGAGGGCGGCTGTCGCGGCGGCGTCAGGGGGCCGGCCGAACCAGCGCGCGGCGGCGCCTCGTCGGATTTGTAGCCGGTGGGCGCGATCCCTGGCGGCCGGCATTATCATAGAAATAGCGTGTCTTCGCGCGGCCCCGCCCGGGGACGGGGCGAGAGCGCGCCGCCGCGTGGCGTGGCGTGGCGCGTGGCGGGGTGGAGCAGGGAGGAGCTAGGCGGTGTTGGGCGGGGCGGGGCTTAGCGGGGTGGGGAGGAGGGGGAGAGAGGCGGGGCGACGCGCCCAGACACGGAGCGCCGCGAAGGGACGCACGCCCATTTACATACCGCTGTGCCGGAAATGACTGTGGCGACGAAGGAGAAGAATGAATGATTTGGACTTTTTACAATGTAGATGATGCTGCAGGTTAAGTGTGTAGTACTACGCAGTGTATCATCTGTGTTGATAAGTTGTAGTTCGTAATTTTCATGTGATTTTGATGGTGGTGGAGGTTGTGGTTGCGATGTTGGAGGGGGTGATTGGTATTATTATTGTCGGTTGTTGATGTTGTGGGTTGTTGATGGTTATTGTTGATGATTGTTATTGGTAGTGGTTGTTGTTTGTTATTATTTGTTTTGTGTTTGTGGATGTTATTAGTGATTGTTGTTATTAATGGTTTCCATTTGTAATTATTATTGTTGGTGGTAATTACTATTGATGATGGTGGTGTTGTGACAGGGGGCCAGTTTTAGTGACAGTGGAAAGGGCATGAATGATAGCAATATTATTGCAATGCATTCATCAATAAATTCCAAAATTCCAATAATTTTCCAAAATTGGACACAATTATTACACCGCATTTTACACTCTAACTTTTATGCTATATATTTAATATTCATTTGGAAGTTAACTACAATAGATGTACTATAAATAATAAAACTAGTCATACTAATAGTAAAATGTAATGAGTAAACTTGACACTATCGTCACTGATTCAAAATATTCAACTGTGATAAAATATTTACATTTTATTTTATTGACCCCCTTTCCCTGCAATAAAACTTCAATAATTTGTACCTTCTGTGTACACAACACGTGAAATATTCTTGAAATGCGTTATCAACTTGATCAATTACGAATTTAAAGAACGAATGGTCAATATAGTGTTCCACACTACCACCTTCAACAGAAAATGCTAGGACGCATTCCCTGAAACTGAAAACAAAATATAAAATAACTTTAATAAACGTTTAAATCTCTCAAAAAGATTTTTTATTGAGCAATGCATTTACCTCCAAAACTAATACTCTGACGGAATTTGCAGAAATTAATATCAAATGATGTGAATATCAAATCTTTGCTCATTACATTTGCATGTAATATGTACTTTCCGTGGAAATTGAGCACCATTATTTGTA
The DNA here is from genome assembly GCA_038098605.1 of Gryllus longicercus. Lineage (NCBI taxonomy): Eukaryota > Metazoa > Arthropoda > Insecta > Orthoptera > Gryllidae > Gryllus > Gryllus longicercus. Next base: position 4,754,946 of record JAZDUA010000052.1, read on the forward strand.
ACTGCGTTGTCATTGTGAAAAGGTCACGTCCATTAGTCTTATTGCTGTGGGATTGAGAGCTGCTGTAGCATACGTAATAGCCCATTAACGGGAGCGCTTGAGTGCTACAGACCACGGGTTGACTTCTGGAAAACGTTCACAGGTATGATATATCCAGAAAGAGAAAGAAAAGTGTTACCAATTGAATTATATCACGTTCGTAAGTGCAATAATCTTCATAAAAATAATTAATATTAAATAATGTCTAAGAATAAGCAATTATTTTGTAATAAGGCCGTTCTAAATCAAAATGCTTGAGCGCAAAACAGCAGATATTTTTACAATTGTGTCACTTCCACTTCACCTAATCATTTATTACTTACGTTATACATTTATTTTCAAAAAAGTGTTTCTACAAATTTGATTACTCACATTAAATAATTAAATTATTTTCAATGTGTATAAATTGAAGGAAAACAGGAAACCTTTTTTTATTCTATTTTATTTTTTTAGGAAGGATAAAGGCTACATTAACGGATAATGTTGAAAACATTTGCAACATTACCTCTTTATCGCCTGTTGTATGTATGACGACGTAGTTATTTATGATGAGAGTGTAAAAAGTGACATTTTGTTTTGCGAGTAGGAAGGTTGGGACACCAGGATGATACGTTAAGTGGCACAATTTATAAACAGAAAAATCATTTTTACCACGTGTGTCATACACAATTTTTAGACACTCCTACTGACTAATTGTATTGTCATTTATGTATACAAATCATTAATTGTGTAATGTTGCGTCAAGGACAGAAGAATTTTTTAAAACTTTTTGCTTGCACGGCATTTCTGCCTTTCAAGGGTGTTGATTATAAGATTTCTGTAACATTATAGGATGAACTATCTTCAGGTCTAAGTGTCAATACACTTCGGTATAGGTATGTTAGATTGATAAGAAACTGTTGGGGTCAGAGGAAAGTGTTTGCATTTCTTTGCTGCAGTCACACTGTTTCATCTGAACATTTGAGTATCGTCTCGGTTTCAGAAAGGTTTCTTGTGCTGAAATTGATCCTTTAACACTTCATGCCATAAAATTAATCATTATTACTAGAGGCTGTTTGAGAAACTCTTTTAATTACTCTCGTGGGAGCTCCTGGCAGCGGCACAGGGAAATCATGACTTAAACTATAAACATAATCGCACATAAACAGCCATGACTCTCCATACTCTCGGCAGCGCAAGAAACTATGTATGCTAACTTACGTATCCTAACGCGACATTTTTTGATTTTGAATTTAACTAAAACAAATGGAACAAAGGAAAACACATTTCATGTTTTTACTTGCTATTTCCTTGATCTTCTTTAATTATTATTATCATAATTATTCTTCCTACTTCTTTTCCTTCGAACCTTTTCTCAGCTTGTTTTCTTTTTTTTCTCTCTCGATGTTACATAATAAGACAGTTAACTGATGGCAGCAATTGGCGATACTGAGTCAGTATTGATATTCCGGAAGAATATTCTTTTCTAAACGACAATGACTTCTTTTTTATGATAAGTAAAACAATATAGACCTTATTGGTGCGTACTCTAACAAGAGAATTGTCTATCGTGAAATGTCAAAACCTGCCTTGTTTTTTGTTTTTGTTATCTTCGGGGATACGTATTGTTAGTATGCAAAGTTTTAGCAGCCCAAACAACCAGGCAGGTACTGAAAAAACGAAAAATATAATTGTTCACATAGAGTCTTGAAACATTATTGTTGAGCGGCAAGCGGTAGCTGTTCATTTCCTCAGTGTTCGCGCCCTTCAAATAATTTCATTGTTAGTATTTTCTTAGAATATCATAACCTGTTTCTTCCTAGCGTGGCTAAAACGATCCGTGCAAACCACTGCTGATGTCGACTATCGCTGAAAGAAATAATGTGGAGTTTCGAATCGACTCGACTCACCATCTCCATTTAGGTAGCAATAATCAGACTTTGCTGTCTACTGAAATGGAAGCTGAAATTCCGTGAACTCCATGGACAATAACAGTCAAACGCAAGAAGCACTTTTTATTAAGGATAAATTATCTCGATTAGTTGGCCATTTTCCTTCAAATGTTGGTGAATATCATAAAGACGAAGTATGAAGAGACCTGAACGTAAACGAGTGAGGGGCGTTGCTCACTGAAGACCTCCATGCTCCTTAGTCAGGCGATTCGAGTGGCAATTAGTCTATACTGTCTGTGTGGTGATAGCGGTTATCATGTGACTAAATATATTTATGTATGATGTGTATTATGGATGAGAAACAGCGTGGAATTTTATTGAAGTGTAGATCTGTTATTTACAAATAGGTGATACAGACATTTTATAATCGCATTAGCAGCTGACCTGGGGTCACGGAAACTACTCAATCACCGAATGACGAATTTAGGGTTGTTATTATCCCCTTCACCAAAATGTCATTACTTTTGAGATAAGTTATCGCCTTGGTCTTCGTTTGGCGATCTATCAGGCCCGCCCTCCTACGATTTACACGGCGCCGTGTGTCGTCAACTGTTCACCCCCGCCGCTTCTCACCCAACCGCACGTCCTCCTTCCCTCCCTCCCCCGCAGCGTCCGCCCTCTACCTCCCTAACGTCCTCCGAGGGCTGACGAAGCGCAACGGCTTCCAGGTGATTAGGCATCTGCCGGAAACAAATCGCCAGGGACGACGGGGGTGCAAAGGCCACGCGCAGTGGCAGTAAATAGGATTATGAGCGGTCACAACATGGCGTTTGGCGAGCAAACAAAAGCTCTGACTGCGTGAGATCAATACGTGCTAAACCCCCAGTGTAGGGTGAGTAGCCTTCCGATGAAGGACACATGTTTCATGTGTAACTTTGTTTTAGAAGATTTCCCAACACATCTTCATTGGCAAACAATTAATCGTCATTAACCCCTCCCCCTCCTTGATGCTCTAAACTTTGTACCTTTTTATACTGAAACACAAATATATACACACACGTACATACATACATTTTGACAACGATAATGTGGTGGGGAATTTCATATAACAGAGTTACACAATTGTTATTTGCTCCTGATTTTAAGAAGTTCTGGCGCAGTGAAGGAGATTTCATATACGTGCCGAACATCTGCACATACGGAATTGCCTACCTGTCAGGGGTAATGTAATGTGTATAAAAGCATACAATTCATTTACGAGTATATGCAAGGCAGAGGCGGCGGACGAAGCGATGGCGGTTGAGGCGGCATGAATATAGAGAAGGATTGTTTGGTGGGTTCGGCGAGGGTGTGAGGGTGGATGTTAGTTGAAATGGCAATACGGGGAGGAGGATGTGCACATTAAAAAGACAATGGGGATGATGGGGATGCAGGGAGATGAATGTGAGGGTTGTGCTGGTGGTGTTTGCCGGTTAGGGGGGATGGAGGTGAGATGGCGGGTTGTGGAAACGATAATAGGTGGTTGTGGGGTTGGTCGGAGTGGAAGGGGTGCTTTGTTCAGCGATAGGTTAGTAATATGGACTGTGTGGAGGTGGCTGGGTGGAGGAACGTCGAAAGAGATCGTGTGGCGGCATGGATTGCAGGTGGAATAGACGGGGGAGAGCTGTGAAGAGGGTGTTGGTTTGAGGTGTCAGAGATGGCAAAGTAAGTGGGAGGGCGTGCAGGGGCCGTGGAGACCACGTGCGCAGCATAGGCGTCATGGGTTTGGAGTTTTCAGCGAGGGCAACCAACTCTGGCGTGTGTAACGTAGCTGGTGGCGTACGTAACGCAATGAGGCGTAGATTAGCAGCCGGGATGGTAGGATGAAGATAACACTGCGGTGGGATGTGGAAGTGAGCGCTGAGGAGACAGAAGTGTCAGGATCAATAGGGATGGCGGCGTAGATGGATGGCACGTGGAGGTGACTTGTGTGACGCCAGTAGCCAAACTTGGTGGCGAGAGCAGACTGAATGGCCGGGTGTAGATGGTGAAGGGGCTCAATATGGGAGGTGGGTGTTGAGGAGACAGATGTGTCATGGTTAAGAATGGTAGATGGCTTGTGCGGTGGCGTGTGTGACGCAAGAAGACGAGTATCGCGGTAGGGGCAGCGCGTTAGGCTGGGTGGAGATGGCGGTAGGACGCGTCCTGGGAATCATTGGGCTGACAGATGTGGCAGGGTCTGCGGGTACGGCGGCCCAGGCGACATGTGCGATGAAAATGTCGTGCATGACGCAATGAAACCGAGATTGGCAGTGGAGATGGTAGGTCGAATGCGGTGGGCGTTGTAGACACATATATGGTAGGTTCAGCAGGGAGGGTGGCATGTGTGGTTGAGGTGGGGTGCATGACGCAAGAAGTCGGGCTTGGCGGCTGGAGCAGCCGGGACGGCATGGAGAGCGATAATCCAGGAGAACATTGAGGAGACAGATGTGGAATGGTAGGCGGTGAGGGCGGCATGTACGATGAAGGTAGCGTGCGTGACGCAAGAAGCCATGGGAGCTACCGGAATGGCAGCTGGGCGATGGTGTGGAATGCAGTGTTGGAAGTGTTGGGGAAGGAAATGGGAGGAGACAGATTTCTCAGGGCCAACGGGTAGGCCATTCGTGTAGCAGGGGGTGCAGCGGGATGGCGTGCGTGATGCAAGAGGTGCACGCCGGGGCATCCAGGGGGGCAGAGTGAAGATGGCGATGGTCAGCGATGTTGAGAATAGGTCAGTGATGATGACGGCATAGGGGACATGTGCGGTGGAGGATGCGTGTGCGACGCACGCAGCTGAGCTTGGCGGGGGAGATGGCAGCGCGGAAACGGCGATGTAGGGGTGGTGAGCGTTGAGGCAACATGTGGTAATGAGTGTTGAGGGCGACATAGGGGACATGTTCGGTGGAGGTGGCGTGCGTGACGCAAGCAGCAGAGCTTGGCGGGGGAGATGGTAGTGTGGAAACGGCGATGTAGGGGTGGTGAGCGTTGAGACAACATGTGGTAATGAGTGTTGAGGGCGACATAGGGGACATGTTCGGTGGAGGTGGCGTGCGTGACGCAAGCAGCAGAGCTTGGCGGGGGAGATGGTAGTGTGGAAACGGCGATGTAGGGGTGGTGAGCGTTGAGGCAACATGTGGTAATGAGTGTTGAGGGCGACATAGGGGACATGTTCGGTGGAGGTGGCGTGCGTGACGCAAGCAGCAAAGCTTGGCGGGGGAGATGGCAGCGCGGAAACGGCGATGTAGGGGTGGTGAGCGTTGAGGCAACATGTGGTAATGAGTGTTGAGGGCGACATAGGGGACATGTTCGGTGGAGGTGGCGTGCGTGACGCAAGCAGCAGAGCTTGGCGGGGGAGATGGTAGTGTGGAAACGGCGATGTAGGGGTGGTGAGCGTTGAGGTGACATGTGGCAATGAGTGTTGAGGGCGACATAGGGGACATCTTCGGTGGAGGTGGCGTGCTGAGCTTGGCAGGGGTGGGTGGGTGGCAAGGTGGAGAAGGCAATGGAGTGCGGTGTCGGGGCGTCAGCCTTGAGGAGGCAGTGGCAGAGGGGTCAGCGCGGCGGGAGGGAGGAGCGAGGACCCCCGCGAGAGGGGAGGATGGCGCTCAAGGGCCCTCGGAGGGGGCGCGCCCTCCAGGAGGTGCTCCACGCCGCGGGACCTGAGAGTTGCTCCGGTGGCGACGTGACTTGTTAACCGGCAGGTTTCGCCCTCACGCCCCGCCCCGCCACGCCCCGCCGCGCCGGCCGCTAAGGAGGAGACGCGCAGCTGGTTGGCTGAGGAGAGCGGCGCGTTGTGGCATTTGGACACCACAGGCGAATTGTCGAGTTTAATGAATGCTGATTATCAACGTGCAGGTTTTATTTTGTTTTTTTTGTTTATTGGTATTATATATTTTATTAAAAGTATTTGTTTGAATTAATTATTTTAATTTGTATATTTGTACGACTTTTTATTTTACTGCTACCGACTGTACGCTAATTTGCAATAAATAATTATTGTTTTTATTATTATATATTATATATTTTATTATTATTTATTATATATTCAGATTCATTCAGTTTGACCCTTCCGTAATTACCGTTCAGCGGGTCGACATACATAGCGAAACATTGGTCAAGACATCGGATTTGACAACTATTTTTGTGTGTGCCTATTATTAAATTATTAATACGACTCTCATGTTTGTTTATTGGAAAGTAGAAATGTTAAAGTGCCGTATTAGCAGTAAACAGTTGTTTTTGAGACAATAAAAATGTATGCAGGAGACTCTAATTCTTTGAATTTTATTCCACAAACTAAAGTATTTGTACAAAAGACATTATACCTTACTAAAGTTCGTGTGTGAATAATATATTTAACAAACGTTATTTACTAATTTTTGTAGTTATTGAGTAAATATTATTTATATTATTTATTTTCCGTCTTATTCCATACTCACTCAGTTCACTGCTCTTTATTCACAACTATTTCTATCTTCTCAAATCCGCGCTGATTCGTTCGTGTGGAATAAATTAATTTTTTTCGCGTATAGAAAAACTTGCACCACGCCTGCATTCTGCTTCAGCACGTGCAAGTACCTTTCTGAAGGGGGATCAGCATTGTAGCTGAATAGCAATTTTTATCTCAAGGATCTTAGACCTGGGGTACGGACGATGAGATGATGATGATGATGATGATGACGGTGAGGGGTGATAGGATGGCACACATTTTCGTACACAAGTACACCCATGCCCAAAGTGGGACTCGAAACCGCAGTCTTCTGGTCCGAACCCGCTACGGCCCTACTGCAGTATAAATTCCCGCCATTTGACCGGCTAATTAATTGATATATTCTTTCTTAATTCATTTTCAACACTACTTTACGGAAAAAAAGTGTTCAGAGCGTTCAAATTACTAAATTAATGGTATCAATACTGTTCGATATTACTAATAATGCAACGTTGTGTAATGTATCCAGTGATCTGCAAGCACTGAGGGGTTAAAACAACTTGAAGTACGAAAATCGAAAAAGGGGGACTACAGACCATGAAACGCAAATACACAAAGCCAATAACAGTAAATACGGCATCGAATATATCTGCTATCTATCCTCTGAAATACGATTCTGACTTTTCCAGTAATATATCGTTTTACAGACTTTTTAAATATGCAGTAAACAATATTTAGTGATGATTGAATATGTGTAAAGAGGATTCAATTGTCCTAACATAAATATTTCCTTTACGATCACTTCAAATAACAGATCAGCAATACAATTACGCGAAGAAGTCTTGTGTACACAGTTGTATTGTTTATTATTATCATCTCAATCGTATTGTCTCAAGAGCTGTTTTGGTTGATGCGATAACTCGCATCAATAGCGAGAGATTTTTTCTATTTCTAACAGTAATACATAATTATTTGTATTTTTTTAATTTGAAAGGAATTACATATACTGTGTTGTATAGAAAATTTTTAATATTAGTGGAACACCGTGTATTCTTGAATCAACTTTACTGCTGTAACTATGTATATGAAGGGCAAAAAGATGAATGAATTTATTGGGAACAGAATAAGGCACATATAATAATGATGAAAGAAATTAAAAAAATCTTCGGAATGTCCACATCCGCCTAATTTATGACTTGGCTTTTCTAAATTTGACTTCTGTCTGCTTAATTCAGCGCGTGATGGAAGACAAAGGAAATTCAATTAGGATGTGTAGAACGGTTTACTTACATTTAGAACAATGGTGTTTTTTATTCTATCTATCTTTTGCACATTTTTGTGCTTACACTTTGCAATTCATGTACTTGATCATGCATTTCATTTCATCACGATGCCATAATTTGTAGGACCAGACATAAAAACAAATATTTTCTTCCATTGAATGTGTGATCATATACATGAGTTCAAATACGTACAGTTCATTATGTAGAAAGTCAAATAAGTAACGTACGTTGCCTGTAGATTCTACCAATTTTTTTCATAATCAATAATCAGTTCTAAATATCGAACAATGCTACATAAGCTGACGCTTTCAGTGTACGTTTAGTGAAAACATTATTAACAAAGACGTGTTCTGTCACATACAAAAATAATGTTTCCAAATCAAAATTAAAATTCATAAATTCTTACTTTAATCCTCAAATCCTTACTTACCTCAATCCTTTCAAATTCGTTACTAAGCAATAATATTCCCTTAACGTCGATTTTACTTTGAATGACATTTACAGTCACCTTAATAACAATATCGCACAGACGCTTCTGACAAATTTACGCTTACTTTTGAACTTCAACTCCGAGTAAAAATAAGCGTCGGAAAAACAGTTCATCGGAATCACAAATTACGACACATCACACAAAGCCTGTGGAGCGCGCGCCGCCCCGGGGAGAGGAGCTCTTTTTGGGAAGCCGACATTAACTCTAATCCCCACAGAAAGCTCGTATCTCTCTACATTCGTAACATATTTACATCTCCGCGACCAAGGATGACAACTTAATCAGAAACCCAAGCAGGCACAATAAAAGGCGCTCCGGCAGAGTCGAGGAAACCTCATTACATTTGGAAGGCGCACTGCAACCCCGCCGACTCAACCGCTCTTGGACCACGCCCCTTCCACTCCAGCCCCCCTTAGCTTCCCCTTAGCCCCCTCGCCAGCCTATCTCTCTATGCGACTTATTGTCTGCACGCCTTTCTCCTTTCCCACATTTCCAGCCGTATCCCACAGCTTTCTTCTTATCTCCTTCCCAGCTTCTCCTATCCTTCATTATCTCCTCTTCTATCTTTACCTTCGCCTCTCTCACCATTTCCATTACTATCGTCTCGCCCTATCCCTCCCTCAATCCCTACACATCAATCTGTTCTTATTTCTTTTGTCCTTTAATCTGCCTCTTCTAGTGTTTCTATCTACTAATCCTTTCAACTCCATACACCCCATCATACTACTCTTGCTTCTTCCTGTTCCCACCCATTCCTCCGCCCCTTTCTCCACCAGTTACCGCCATACCTGCTTCCGTCCACGGCTTACTATTCCCTCCTCACAATCCTGGGTTCCCCTCCCATCACCACGCCGAAACCATCATTTCATGTCTCCGCTCTCCTCATACCTTGCCATCTCCGGTTCGCTTTCCTCCACGTCACCTCCACCCTCCATTCCCACCCCGCCCAACCCCATCTGCACACTCCCTCCGTCGTCCTCGCCCCGCCACTCCCCCTGCGCCGTCGCCGCTGCCAGCGCTCGCGTGGCAGCCGGCGCAAGTGCTTCCTCGGCGCAGGAATTAGAAGCCGTCGAACAAAGACTGCGTGGGGGCGGCGGCCTTACAGCTTCGTACAAAGCGCGGGCCGGCAGAGCGTCCAGAGATGAAAGACCAAATTGCAAAACTGCATTATGAAGCGCGCTGGGAACGGCACGGGGTCCGACCGGGTGGGAGTGGGGGTGGGCGGGGGATAGGACGTCGGAGGGGGAGGGGAGACGGGAGGACGAGCGGAAAGAAGCTTTGTAACGCGGCCGCTGGCGCGCTGCTTTCGCGCCCGAGGCGACAGACAGTGCGGGCGCAAGCTCTGGGAAACTGGAGAGAAGCCCTGTGGAAAAGAGCTCAATGGAATCTGAAAGGGACATGTGGCAGTGAAACTGTTTGGGGAAGGATATTCGCAATCGGGAACGATTAAGATGCACATATCTAATGTAGACGTAGGACCCGCGGCGGGAATCAAAAGAGCTTTGCTATGCGTTTGTTTTGACACGGCTAGAGGATATGCAGCGTTTGACCTGCAGCAGAATCATATACATAATGGAACCCATGTGGAATGCATATAATTAAAAAAGAGAAGTATTCTATCAATTATTACGCGATAAATTCATTGATTCATTGGCGTTTCCGGACGAGTCACCTGCTAAGGGCATTATTTCTCTATCTACAGGGCATTATTTTAAATCTCGGAAAGTGATAGGAAAGTGAAGGTGATCTTCCCGCGTTAGATTGGATTGCGAAATACAGTGGTAACTTACACGTCAGTTCGCGAAGTTTTCCCCAACCAGGTATCTCCTATCTGTGCGCACCGCATCAGCCGGGACAAGCTCTCAGCTTCTGACATTCGTGGTAATGTAGTGCAGGTAAGTGTAAGTGTATATGAGTAAGGAGTGAGTATAACAAAGAAGGTAGGAGTGGGGGCGATCACATGCAGTCAGTGGCCGGTTTGTTAAGATACTATTCAGGCATTCGACTGTTGATCAGAGAAACCACGGTAAACTACCGATCATAGAAGCCGACCGCTGGAATTGCTTTCCAGACAGCGACTTAATTCGGCCTAGCTATCTAGCTAGTGCCGCAATTCTTGCCTCCATCGGGAGTCGAACCCTAGGACCTCACGGTCAGAGGTACTGCAATCGCATCATCGATTCCTCGATCCATCTAAACCGGTTTACGCGAAGGGAATGAGTCAAAATAAGCCCTATGCATTTTTGTGAAAATGCTTTTGAAATTTTGCGTTGGCTTTACTCAAGGATACTTTACGATAATCGTTGAGATCAAAGGCCAGAGTGTCACAGTGGACGTGGCAATGCGCGAGAAAAGCGTTTTAAATTACCTATAACATATTAACGATTGTTTTGCCCTACGAACGTAACTATCTTAATACACATGTACATACAACCCTTTGAATCACCATCCACAGTACCGTACATTCCATAAAAGTTCCATTTATCAATTTCCTTTATCTCTTTGTCAAAACATACTTGCGTCCAAGAGACGCTGCGTGAGGAGATTACTTGACCAAGTTTTGGTCTTATTCCGCGAGCAGCTTCAGCAGTAATGCTGTCCGAAACTTTGGCAACACTTCCTTGAACTCTCCGATGGATACCGGGTTCAAGGCAAAGTTTCGGTTTCATATCTTTGCAATCTGTTTCATATTTCTATGTTATTTAGGACTAAGAAAAGCTTTGGCCACTCTTGGATGAAGAGCTCCAATGTGCCTATTCTTCACATATACAGCGTGCTGTAGTCGACTATGGATCTCGGTGATGAACGTAAATTGATAATTGAGATTACGACTCTACTCCAATATCTGAAAGATTCATACTAATAATAAGATTTTAATAACCTTTTTTAGTGATGAAGAAGATAAACTTTTGCACAGAAGCACTATGCATGCAGATGCAAACACATATGATTGAATGAAAATACGAACACGGAGTTACGTAAAGTTTAAAGCAAAAATTCTAAAGAGAACAACGAACACAATTCATTTGTATTCGTTAATTCAAAAAAGATCCAGAAATCAAAGTTAGAGGCATGAAACACTGACTTATGTGGAGTATGAATAAGTGTTATAAAATTAAAGATACAAAAAAACATTTTTGACGAAGGGTTGTTTAACGAATAAATGCAACAGAGCAATTAAGAAATTCTTTTTGAATTCGTATGAAATCGCCTATAGAAATACTCTCCAAACACATGGCACTTATTAAATGAATGACTACGCTGCATTAATTGATACTTAGAGATACTTCCCAACCGTGTACAATAACACACACGAACTGGAATATATTTCAAAGTTAAAAACCTCTCGCCCAGAGATTTGACCATTGATCAAAAATAAAGAAACAATCTTCGTTATATTCACTTTTAACTGCAGATTCAATTAAGTGTAATTCATTCAGCTGAATACTTCACAGAAATAAAATCACTTATGTTACTATTATTGCGAGTAATAGTTAGTGCTTTCATTTGAAAGTCAGAAATCGGGTGTAATATTACTTTACCTTTCGGGTAATTAATAGAAATAATATTACAGATTCAGAAAAGAGGCACAAATACCTAGCATTTATTTAATTATATGCTCAGATTGCAACCATGACATCACTAATCCTTGAAGCAGAACCTCCATTGTTTTTCGTTATCCACCACGACCGCCGTGCTCTCTGTCGGCTCCTTCCCCAACCTCCGGGCTCTCCGCGCTTGACGTCTAACGGGCGCCATTACGTCCAATGCTCGCCCGGAGGCCACAAAGATGCTCCAACGAAGTAAAGAGGGTTAAGGTGATGGCGACGGCGGCGGCGGTTATGCCGCTTATGGACAGCGGCGCCTCCATGAGGGCCGAGCTGTCCGGCCGGTCGGTTATTCTGCGCCAGAAAGCTTCTGGACGCGGGCGCCGCCGCCGCCGTCACAGCCCCTCAACGTCCTCAACGAGGACGCCAGAGGGTGAGGACAGCGTCCGCGAGCGGCTACAAAGCGGGTGTCCGGATCGGAAGGAAGGAGGAAGGAAGGCAAGGAAGGGGGCAGTTGCTGGACTAACGGCCGAAGCGGGACTCTTCCGGCCCGCACACTCGCCTCCGACGTAGGGGTCACGTAATCTTCCCCTAAGGCTCATTAAAGATACGGCTGGCCTGGTTTAGTTCGGGCCCCTCGTGGTGCTCGCATTAATTAACTGGCGGCGAAAGACGTGGTCCGTCCTCGCCCCCCTCGGGGCCAATGCGGTGCTGGCCCTCGGCCGGGCAGACATGAAGGAGGGGAGGATGGGACGGCAGTGGTGGCAGTGGCGGAGAGCAGAGACGGAGAGGCGCGGGGAGGTTGGCGGGAGGAAGCAAGGAGATGCCGTGTGGTGTGGGGGCGTGAAGGTGCAGAGGCGTGCGGTAGCGTGTGGGGATGTGCGCGGACGTGTGAGACCGTGAGAGCGTGGAGCATGGAGATATGCGGATATGTGGCGGACGTGATGAGGCGGGCGTGTGGGGGCGGGCATGCGGGGGCGTGAGCGGGCGTTTATGGGCATGATCGGACAAGTGGGCGATGAACGAGAGCCTAAGGGGGTGTAAGGAGGCGTGCGAGGGAGGATGTGGGGTGATAAAGGGGGGCGGAGGCGTGCTGGAGTGATGAGGATTGCGGTGGAGAGGGAGAGTGCGGGGGTCAGGGGGTGTGCGGGGGCGTGCAGGGTGAGCGGGAGCGGGCGAGGTCGAATGGGGATGTACGGCGGTGGGTGGGGGAGGACGGGGAGGGAGACGAGCAGTGGCCGGCGGCCGCCCGCGCCCGAAGGAGGACAGACTCCGGCGAGGGCGCGGGGGAGGGGGCGAGGGCGGCGGCCCGCCAGGCCAACTTCGGGTCTTCGGAAGCTGTTTTATTAATCACGTTCGCATTAGGGATGAGGATTCCCAGAGCCTGGTCGGAAACTCGAGCTTTTCATACGGACCCTGTGAGATTCATTTTGCTAAGACCAGGTGTTAGGGAATATGTCGTTTGCGTAGAAGAGAGTAACTGAAAGTAATGAAATTGAAGGTCACTGGACTACATAGATGGTAAAATAATTTGTGAGTGGAGAAATGCTCGGTTGGAGAATTGCTTCAAGAATTTGTTAGAGAAGAAACAAAGTTTAATTTTACATATCTTAATATATATATAAATCTCGTGTCACAATGTTTGTCCTCAATGGACTCCTAAACCACTTAACCGATTATAATAAAATTCGCACACCATGTGCAGTTCGATCCAACTTGAAAGATAGGATAGTTTAAATCTCAAATTATAGTCGAAATTTTAATTTATTGCTAATTATATATCTATGCATATGATGCATATATCTATGCAACAATATATCTATGCAACAATGCATATCAATACATTGTTGATATGTATGCTAAGGTCGAAAGCGAACGCTTGCGATTCCTTCGATTCAACCAGGCAAAACTACGATCGGAAGAATATATTCACTTACGAGATGCTGTTGCTGGAAACATCGATGGAAATTTAAATCCCATTGACATCGGTAATGCTTTCATTTTACCTTCAAGCTACATCGGCAGTCCACGGAACATGCAGGAATACATACAAGATGCGATGACTTACGTACGTCATTACGGCCGACCGGATTTATTTATTACATTCACATGTAATCCGAATTGGGAAGAGATACAAACTTTACTATTGCCAGGACAACAAGCCATTCATCGTCATGATTTAACTGCACGTGTGTTTAAACAAAAATTGAAATCCTTAATTGATTTTATTGTTAAATATTCAATTTTTGGTATCACACGTTGTTGGCTGTATACGATAGAGTGGCAAAAGCGAGGTTTGCCTCATGCCCACATTTTGGTTTGGCTTAAAGATAGAATCCGTCCTGAAGAAATGGATCAAATAATTTCAGCCGAAATTCCAGACCCATTAATTGATCAAGAATTATTTGATATTGTCACCAAACACATGATACATGGGCCATGCGGTGCTTTCAACATGACGTCACCGTGCATGGAAAATGGAAAATGTAAAAAAAAATTCCCAAAGCCGCATACGAATGACACGATCACGGATATTGATGGTTATCCAATGTATCGCCGCAGAAGTACTGAGAATGGTGGCCACACATTTACAATGCGACTGCCGAACTTTCCAAATCAAGTTGAGTTTGATAATCAGTGGGTGGTACCATACTCACCACTACTTTCAAAAACTTACAAAGCTCATATCAATGTTGAGCTTTGCAGTTCTGTTAAATCAATTAAGTATATTTGTAAATATGTAAACAAAGGCAGTGATTTGGCCATATTTGAAGTACAAAACATAAATAAAAATGACGAAATAGCACGATACCAAATGGGCAGATACATTAGCAGCAATGAAGCTATTTGGCATATTCTCAGCTTTCCCATCCACGAAAGAGATCCTGCTATCCAACATCTGGCAATACATCTTGAAAACGGTCAACGTGTATACTTCACTGAAGAAAATGTTCTCCAAAGAGCGTTCGAAGCTCCGAAAACGACTCTAACTGAATTTTTTACATTGTGTCAAAAACCTGATGTTTTTGGCCAATTCGCGAAGACATTGGTGTTTGGTGATGTTCCACGTTATTTCACATGGAACAAATCCAGTAAAAAATGGGAGCCACGGAAACAAGGAAAACCACATCCTTCCATTACAGGCATATTCAAAGCTAAGACATTGGGGAGACTTTACACGGTACATCCAAAGCAACGTGAGTGATTCTATTTACGTTTGTTATTGGTGAATGTTCCCGGACCAACGTCTTTTGAATTTTTACGAACAGTTAATGGTCGAGTATTCAATACATACCAGGATGCATGTCGTGAACTGCAATTGCTAGAAGACGATAACCATTGGGACTTAACGCTTGCTGATGCTGCGTTGACATCAACACCGAATAACATTCGTCAGTTGTTTGCAATTATTTTGACGACATGTTATCCCTCGCAAGCACAAACTTTGTGGGAAAAATATAAAAATTGTATGACAGAAGACATATTGCACCGAATTAGACAAACAAATCAATGCCAAAATATAGATTATACACCAGAGATGTACAATGAAGCATTGGTCTTGATCGAGGATTTATGTGTTCTTATTTCAAATTTACCACTTAATCATTATGGTATGCCATCACCTAATCGTCCAGCCACCGACTTAGTCAATACCGATTTACAACGAGAAAATCAATATGACCATGAAAGTTTAGCAACTATTATCATGAACAGTGAACCATTACTGACAGCAGAACAAAAAATTATTTATGATCGGATTATGCTGGCTGTTGCTGCTGAACAAGGCGGTTTTTTTTTCTTGGATGCACCCGGTGGAACCGGTAAGACATTTTTAATATCGTTGATTCTTGCCAAAATACGGTCGCAACAAAAAATCGCATTAGCAG
The DNA here is from genome assembly GCA_038098605.1 of Gryllus longicercus. Taxonomy (NCBI): domain Eukaryota; kingdom Metazoa; phylum Arthropoda; class Insecta; order Orthoptera; family Gryllidae; genus Gryllus; species Gryllus longicercus. The sequence continues at coordinate 4,770,511 of JAZDUA010000052.1, forward strand.
TAGCATCGTCGGGCATTGCGGCTACTTTACTGGATGGTGGGCGAACAGCACATTCAACATTCAAGCTGCCATTGGACGTTCATAATAAACCAGATGCAATGTGTAACATCAAAAAGAATAGTGGAATAGCTGCAGTGTTGCGGAAGAGTTCTATAATAATTTGGGATGAGTGCACAATGGCACACAAATATTCACTTGAAGCATTAAACAGAACTATGCAAGATTTAAACAGCAATAATAAACTTTTCGGTGGTGCTATCTTACTTTTGTCTGGTGACTTCCGGCAGACCTTACCGGTTATACCTCGCTCTACTTTCGCGGATGAGATTAATGCATGTTTGAAAAATCATTCTTATGGCGAAGTGTTGAAACACTTCGATTGACCATAAATATGCGAGTACAATTGCAAAATGATCCATCAGCACAAATATTTTCCGAACAACTACTAGATATTGGGAACGGTAAAATAGAACTGCAACCAAATACGCAATGCATTAAACTACCAGACAATTTTTGCACTGTTGTTCAGGATAAAAATGAATTGATTCAGAGTATTTTCCCGGATATACAGAATAATTATTTGAATCATGAATGGCTTAGTCAACGGGCGATTTTGGCAGCCAAAAACGTTGATGTTGACGAAATTAACTTCCAGATACAACAGTTGTTACCAGGCGATATGATGTCTTTTAAATCAATCGATACTGTTGTTGATGAAAATGAAAGTGTAAATTTTCCGATTGAATTTTTAAATTCATTAGATATCCCTGGAATGCCACCACATAATCTTCGATTAAAGATTGGTTCCCCTATTATTCTCCTCCGTAATTTGAATCCACCTCAATTATGTAACGGTACGCGTTTGGTCATCAAAAAGATCACCGGAAACATTCTTGAAGCAACCATTTTGGCTGGGAAGTTTAAAGGAAAAGTGGTCCTGCTGCCACGTATTCCGATGATACCATCAGATTCTACCATACCCTTCAAAAGGCTACAGTTTCCAATTCGTTCAGCTTTCGCCATTTCTATAAATAAATCTCAAGGTCAAACAATGTCCATTTGTGGTTTAGATTTGGAAAATCCATGTTTTTCTCATGGGCAACTATATGTTGCGTGTTCACGTGTTGGGAAACCGTCTAATCTATTTGTGTTAGCTAAAGACAGGTTAACCAAAAACATTGTGCACCGATTGGTGTTAAATTAAATTGAAATTGAAAGTATTTATAATTGAATAGTACTTATATTTGTTATAAAATTAAATGGAAATAATAAATCTGATAAATTTTTATTTTGTACCTATTGATTTCTGCTTAATATCAAGTGTAAGAACATTTTAATTAATTGTGTTCAACGTACTTCCCCTTCAAATCTCAATCCAGTGAATTTGTATACCAACATCAATATTTTCGTCTTTGTTCGTAAATAATTTCATTGTACTAAAGGGTTATAGTAGTAGAAAGTCAAATAAGGAGATCACCATATTTTTTTACAAATACCATCTGTGTGAAAAAGCATAGTGGACTCCGTGACTGATGTTCTCTTATTGTTCCTCTTAGATTGTTTACTATAATGTAATATAACAAAAACTTTAGCCACAGCAACGCGTGGCCGGGTCAGCTAGTTTGATTAATAAATGTTGATATCATATATAGTTTTTATGTTGTTGTTTTTATGTATTTTAGTTATAACTAATTCAAAAAACAATTTCATTTTTCAATTTAATTTTTTTACAAGTATGTTATTGCAATATAGTGATTAATCGAGATTAAAGAACTGGTTACAAATTTTTTCTAAAAATTTAATAGCAATTAGATTTGCAAATCAGATGTAATGGGACATTTATTACTTGAGACATTGACATTTAGATGTAATTCTCTTAATAACATTAATTTCTAATTTATCTTATAGAAAATAAAGTTTAATTTTTCTTTGATCATATTATCTTCTATCGGACATGAGGACTCGGGATTAATTGTTTGCAAAGAGGAAAACCTGTTTTTTATAAAGTCAACTTTAGATGCCGTCAGGTAGACATTCCGATGAAAAATGTTGTTATATTCTCGTATTTTATTAATTTATTTGTGTTTTATAAAATAAATGTGGGTTTGTTGATTGCGAAATATCTCAGTACTTACGCAATGTATATTGCTTCTTTTGTTAAAAAAATAGCACAAAATCTATTTTTGTTTTTTGGCTCTCAGTTTAAAAAATTTCCATCGCTTTCAAACTCACAAGAAATGCTTGTTTTTTACTGAACCAAATTGAGCAGAAATGATGTCATATAACGTGAGTGGTGCCGTTTCACAGATATAAAAAGCCAGATATTTCTAACGCGCATAATTTATCTTGTTTCATGAAGTTATTCAGCATTATGATTCTCTACAACAGTCGCATTACTCGGTGTTGCATATTACTCAACAGAATATTGAGGATAAAAATGAAATAATTTCATTTTATTCCACCAGCAAACATAATGGGAGAGTATTTACTTTCCAGCTTCATTGTTTTAATGAGAAACACGTTTATAAAGCCATAAAGTTGTGTGACGTGAAAAGATAGGATAGAGGCGCGAGAATATTGATTTTCAGGGCAGGCGCCGTTTATTATGGATGTTCCTCTTCATTCAAGTGCATTCAATTATACGGAGCGTAACAAGAAAATATGTTTGCATCAATTACCTTCCCACCCATTGTAATAAACTGCACAGTTTCTTTTTGTTTCTCATCAACAAAACGGGAAGCCGTATATCACTTTGCTGCACTGAGTTTCATAATAAGGTTTTGCCTGAGCTCACCGAAATTGGGCACTCATTCATTTGCAGTGCTTCCTGTTTTCATTGCCCGAGAACACTTGAGGAGCGATGTTCATCCAGTCACATTCTCCTCGACACGTTAACTTAACTTTGGGAAAATAAAGGACTGTGTGAAGACCGCTTTACAGAAACTCCAAAATTGCAAAACGCAAATTAGCACATTAATTGGGCACTCGTATCACAGTAACGCATTTCACGACGATTGCGTTGTATTCAAGAGTTCAGGGTTATTTTTTAATCTCGTGATATGAGGAGACCGAATATCTGCATGCAGGTTACGAAGCCCCCGTATTTAACTTAGGAATACAAATTACCTGGGTAAAGTGTGGTTGTTAGTGGAAGCTTTGTTACACACGTATTCATGAATTAGAGATAATTAGAGCATAATCGCCTGTTTAATCGGGAATAGAATGGTTCCGTGGGGTCTCACTAACTGCGGGGCACAGCAACGCGATCTTATCGAGCGGAGGCTGTGCCGGGTGGGACGCAGGGAAGGACGGGGCGACGGAGCCTAGCGAAGGGGATGGGAGGGATATGAATGGGCAAAGAGCGCCTCACAGAATGGGCACATGTTGGAGGCAGTAACGGTTAAAAAGTGGAAAATAAATGAGGAGTATTGATGACATGTTTAATCAAGGATTTTAGCCAATGACATCAATGGAAGAGAAATTAGTGGTCGTTATGTTCATTAATTGATCATATGTCCTACTACGTCTGTTGATCAAAGACGGTACATTTATCTTATTAAAATGCCCTACGCTGGCTCATGGGCAGTGTACTAGCTTTACGTGGCGCTGTTTCGATTTCCGGTAAGGACAAAAATAGAGTGGTAGCTTTCAATTTGGAATGGTCTCAGTTCCTGTAGCTGTGTGCACAGGCATGCGTACTTTGCTAGTTACGGTGAAGCGAATACGTCATGTTCTCTTATATCTCTTACCCCCTCCGTTGGAAGCATTATACTAGGCCCAGGCATAAGGAACACCGTTAACTGATCGGCAAAGTCGGACAATTGACCCAATACTCCAAATACGAACGTCTTAATGTAATAGGAGTTTATGGTAAGTACATGTATTTAGTCTGATAACATTTGCTACTAATGGAATGCCAGTTATGGGCAGCAAAATTTCCATTCCTCTGTAGAAGCAATTAATTGATCATCTGAGCTAGAACGGTACCTCGAAAACTCGGAAAGGATAACGGTCTAGGAGGGAAGAATTTTATATAAGTGTAACAACAAGTAATAATTGCAGTGATCGTCATGCAACGTTATGAACGTCAATACGCAACACATATATTTAATACTTTGCCACAGAAACATAACAGTTTTTAGAATATGAGAGAAAAATGTGGAGAGGGGATAAAGAACGAAAAAAATGCAAAATATGTGAGTGACATTAACAATTTGCGAATTTTGTTACACATAGAATAAATACAGACAGCGGTTCCTAATCAATAAAGTTTAGATTGTACTAATATCATTAGTTAAATGGATATTTTCTTTTTAGTTGATACATTCTTGTTTTTCAATTGAAGGACACTAATTGTATAAGCTGGAACACCGTTCTAAGCGACACATTTTTTAATTTGCCGTTTATTACGGAACAATGTTGTATATGAATCTGTTCTCCCATTGACATTTTACTAGAATGGTTAAGTTTATTTTTACCAGAACAATCTGACTTCATACATTGGCTAACGTAGAATAACATTGTAAGTGCAGGCAAGATCGCGCGACACGAGCCTATAAGATTTTCATAGTCAACTGTAAAAAACATTAATAGGGGCAAGAAGAGAAGAAGGAATGTGGAAAAGTGGAATTGCAATGTAAGAAAAATGTGTAGAGATTCCGGTGAAGAGTAAGCAGTATTGAAGCGTCCAAACGATGTGGGTAAAAACGTCGTTTAAACGTCGTTATAATTCAATTTCCCTGAAGATAATAGCATCAATGTTATGAAACTGGATGTATAAATTTCAGAATGTATCCTGTAAGTGCAGAGTGGAATACAGTGCCGAAAAATATTGGGGCATGAAAGGGAAGATCTTTGATAGTTCCTGGCACTATGTTATGATGAACAGCCAGCATTTCTAGCACAACAGTGGGTGACAGTCTCAGAGTCGAAAAGAAGAATTTAAGAATATGTCTCTTAGGCATTGTCTCATTGCATATTATGTTATTAAAAAAAAATAAGGGAACGTTTTTTCACAAAACATTGTGTGGTACCTTGACAGTGTCCGCGAAGATTTCCAATACTAGTTGAAAAACTGAAAATAAAGACAAAATTGTTTAACGAGGGATCTACAAGAGAGCAAGAAAGAAAACATGGTTATGGAGCACATTGAATCATTTTCCAAGAAGGAGAGTTATTTCCGATACAAGGTGATCAAGGAATGCTTATCTGCAGATCTGAATATCATAATCATGTACTCAGAAAGGGGATTTAATAAGTTCTCAAGCATTTTTAAGTTCTCCTGTCGTTTTATAATTTCCCGAAGTACTATATTAGAATAACAACGTTGTATGTGTTCTGGATATATAACGTTGTTCCATGGAATGAAATTATTATCATTTGTAAGTCGTTATTGTTTCAAGAGCATTTTCATTTCTAAAACACATTTCTTGAATCATCTACAAGTGTCATAAGAGCATTTAGAAGTAAACGTTTAAGAGATAATCGATTTTGTCCTCGCCTGTAAAATTTATAATATGTCGCTTACAACGTTGTTCCAGCCGATGCTTCAATTATTGACAATGACAAAGGCATATTTACACTGAATGAACATCAGATTTTAAATAATTTTACATTGCACCTGGAATTTCATGATCTGGTTAGTGTTACAAACGCTAGGGTATTATAAAAGCAAGGGCAAATTTTCACTTGGTCCACGCAAGACAAATGCGTCAATATACACACAAATAAAATAGAGGCTTAATGTTAACAGTGATAACTAATAATATTATTCGTGAATAACAATTCGTTATGCGGCCATATTCGTAAAACACAAACACGATCTCGAATATAATGCACATGTGTTCTCTCAAGTTACTGGTACTACTAATATTATATTTTTAATTTTTAAGAAATAATTTCCAGTAACAATGTTGTTGTAGTAATATCATATGCGGAATTATTGAAAGTTATTAAAACAAGTATCTGATATTACTGTTTTGCTTTACTTCTTATCCATTATTATTATTATTATTATTATTATTATTATTATTATTATTATTATTATTATTATTATAGGACAGTACAAGACAGACACGAATCATCATTACATAGATAGTTGTCACAAAACCCTCAAAAGTGGATCAGTGAAGTTTTATATGAATGAGAGACCTATTTATTTTTATTTTGCTCTTCAGTCGACTTTTTGTCTTTTCATGCCTCTCGGTTGCTGCCTGCACATACACGGAACTTCCAATGCAATTTACTAATTGACGGAAAACGTTCTTTAGTTCGCGAAAGCAAAGCACACTGGCAAAATAAAAATAAGTAAACCACTTGTGTGCTTCAAAAGTTTAAGTGGAGAGAGTCAATGAAGAAAAGATGGCTGCTCACAGCGATGCTACCTAAAAAAAGAACCGCTGGAGTATACCAAATCCATGATACTCTAACAAGATTCCTTGTTATAGTATCATGGATCTGGTATACTTCAACGGTTCAATTTTTTCGTGAAATATTGACAATTATTGCACAATTTACATTGCAGGATCGATTTAAAAATAATTATGCAGAGATGCAGATAATAAAGTCAGGTACCACCATCATTGACATAAATGATACAAAGGGTTTAAAGATGATATGAACATACATGTCACAAGAAAGAAAACTTGTGATCAAAGAGATTCTAAATCGGACCTTCCTCTACAAAAGACAAAGATAAAAGCGCTGTTTAAGACACTGAGCTACGAAGGTATCGATTATTGAGTCAACACGGATGTTGTAGATGATGAATCACATAATAATAATAGTAATAATAGTTGTTACTTTTATTATTTTATTGTTTATCACGAGAACAGTTGTGTTTACTTATTTATTAAATGTTACTTATTTATTAACAGTTGTATTTTATTATTTTATTTTATTAAATGTCACGAGAACAGTTGTGTTTACTTATTTTGTATCCTTTAACGGTTCAACTAGTCATTTGCGGTGAAACAAAGTACAGAAAGATCTTTAGACTACAGAAACTTTTTATTAAATCTGATTTATTATGAACACTTTCCCAGAGATATTTCTACCGTTATGAATCTGTGATACTATTTAGCACATTCAGCAAATGAACACTACATTACAGATAACGTTTGTTTTATAATGTAAACAAAAAATAATGACTAGCAATTGGAGATTCAATAGGTCAGGAATCGTCCGTATAAAGTTTTTCTGTTGGGTGAGTAAAATTTAAATGAGATAGATTTCTTTGCTATTATTACAACTGGTATATTTCCTCTCGCCGATTTATAATTTTATATTTTAATTACTCATTTTTTCTGTGCATTTTTACACTTCGATCACTAGTGTGTATTTCCAAATAAATATGCAATGCAACCGCATTGAACCATCTCTGAAGCTACCCATTATTAGTGTTGCTTTGTTGTTGGAAACTGGGCCCGTGCCTGAGGTAGTGAGCGAAGGAGAGAGAGGGAGGGAGAGGGAGAGAGCCTGATGGCAGCGGTGGAACGGCAGGCGCGGCTCCGACAGTTGCGCCGGGCCAACCGCCCATTTCCCGGGCGTCCGGGCTTCGTTGTCCGGGAGGCCATCAGGCCGGCAGGCACCCTAACCGCGCCGCGCAAATACCAACCAATCCGCCTGATGCCGGCCGGACTGCGGAAACATGCCCGGATTTGTCGCTAGAGTGCGCGCCGGCGGTGCAACGAAGCTACTAGATGGAGACTACGGTGAATCCTGCGATAGGACGACGACGACACGCAACCCTTGGCTTGATCGCTCTAGCTTTACTCTCAAGACGTTTATGGCCGAGGAGAAACTTTGTCTCTCTTTGTATACGATGGCCATAGCGCAGATTTCGCGCTTCAACAGCTTGTGATGAAATACATGCATGCACTTCGGACGAAAAATATACTAAAACAATTCGGACGTATTTTAACTTTGACTACGATAAAACTGGATTCTGCAAACGTCGTGTAATAAAGAAAACTATAACAATTGGAAGTATAAGTTAATATACAATTAGTTATTTGGTAAATACTAACGAACATAACGGTTCTTTTCGACCTCCAGAAAATTAAGAAAAAAAGTCTAAAATTATTCTGTTAGAAGTTCGATTTTAATTTTACGGACAAAAATCAACAAGATAAAATTTTATTTCTTAATTATTTACACAACGGAGAATGTTCAAATTGACTCATTAATATTTAAGAATAAAATTCTAAAAACTACATAATTCTGCAATCAAAAATTTTAATTCTGTGTTTTACCAAGGGTTATTTTGAATTGAGCATAATTGCATAATTTAAATTGCTGCGCTAAAGACATCATTTTATACCGCTATACAGAAAATATGGTAACCATTTAGTTTGAACTAGGGATTTTATTTTCCAATGTAAAATAAAATTCCAAATAGTACCAAAAACTAGCAAATTGCAGCTATTACTTTTCAATTTTCTTCAGAAAATAATACTTTTAATGTGATTTATTAAACTTGTCGAGAAAAATTAAGGAAGCAACCAAGTTCAACAAATAATTTTTAATTACCACAAAACCAGTCAAATGTTCTTAAAAATGGCGTTGAAAAAATTGTGTTATTGTATGTCTCAGAATCACTTTAAGCCAATTTTCTTTAAATAAGAAAATATACAGCACGACAAAAGCTTACAAATACCCCCCCCATTTTGCAGCTAGAATCAAATTGAAAAAAAATTATTGAAATATTTCATTGAAAAAAAAAGAAGAAATAAAGCATTTTAATTTCAATCTATTCTTAGAAGTAACAAGTACGTGTATATTGAAAACAAACTTTGAAAATTCATATTACTTTCAATTAAGTTATTTTTTACTAATTTTTTCTCTGTAGTCTGTTAATAATTCCTTAGAGAAATATTCTTGAATTCCCACTATTTCTCCTTTCAGAACATCGTATCACACGTATTCAAACGTTCGAATAAAAAAATTTGCGTCCGAAGCCGCTTCATCAAATACGACAGAAACGGCCCACAAACAAACTCGTACAACATTGCAATCTGTGATTCTCGGAACATGATGCTTTTAAAAGCGAGGTTGTTATAAACCGCGTGTGGTAGCAACGCTGAAAAGAGACAAAAGCCTTTGGAAGCACGCGAGAACCTCGGGTGCGCAACTTCGTCAGACAGTTGCGAAACGACTCAGTTGTACGAGGTCGCCAGGGAATAGATCTGCATCCCCAGCTCTGACGTCCGCCTCAGCCTCCGCCTCTCCCCCGGCTCCCAATAGTGCCTCCTTTCTAGCCTACACTTCTTCGAACAGTCTCGGAATTCCATGATCCTGCTCCCACAGAGGAATAAAAGAGCCTTTCCTATATACTACTCCGTGGCTTCCGTTATTCCAATTTTCGTTCTTCACCTTCTCTGACTATACGAGATGTATATTTACTTCACTCCGAACACAGCCTTCAACATTTCCACTTACCGTAGCTCCACTTCAGACTTCTTCTAAACATATGGCATAAGAGAGAGTAAAGAATGCCAGTTGAACTCTTCATAATATTCTGCACTTAGTAATTCGATGTTTTAAAAGTAAAAATTGCTTCATCCTGGAACTATAATTTCGGATACAAGAAGCAGGGGGAACGTCCTAAAATGGAATAGAACTCTCAAATCATCAATAAATTTTGTAGATGACGATCTAAAAGCATAACTCGTGCACCTTTAAGGACACGAACACCTGGCTTTAAGGGCCGAGAACCTGGTTTGCGAGTTGCGTACGATGCCAACGTAATGCGTTGTGTCGCGAGTTGCATGTGTATTGCATGTTCTGAACTTTTTGATTGTATACTTCTCGCCTGTTTTCTATTTGATACAGGCATAGGTCGGCTCTCCATACAGTAACATAAAATACAGGATTTTGTGCCGACGGTTTCTTATAAATGATTCGAAATCATTTTTCCTAAGCGTACGAAAGTGTAGAAAATACTTTTAGGAATGGTTCAATCTGATGTATTTTTATAATTAACATTTTATGTGTTTTAGAAAGTAGTACATGTTAATTGTAAGTGTATCAGATTGTAGACTGACGAGAATCTGAGTGTATCGTGTTTGTGTGTGTGTGTTTGGTGAAGTGCAGGTACCAATTTTCGTACGAGATTTTGCAGCGTGATTTCATTTCAACATTGTTGGAAGTCTGGCTAATTTAGATCATTGGACATTTATTAGAACGAACGTATCAGATATTAAGGGTAATCGTGTATCCCACCGAGCAAAAGCATACACAAAGTATACTTTTTGTTGGCTTTTCTGCAGTTCTCTTGTCTTTCTGACATTTTGTTTTAAAATTTGTCAAAAATGGGAACAAAAATTGGACTTTAAGAAGTTTCACCTCCATTTTTACACAGGTACGATTTTTAATTCTGTTTATTTTCCAAGTAACGTTTCGCGTACAACGTAAAAATAGCGACATTTCTCAGAAAAATAACTCGTTCTGGAAGTGCTCTAGAGCAGCACTTTTTGTTTCTATGTCGTAATTTTCGCATTTCATGTGTGTGTGTGTGATGAGTGCCATTCTCGTAAGTAAGCGCACGCAAGGGTAGATTTCAAAGCAAATCATCCACTTTTCTAGGCTGGTGACACGCCTTTCACTTATGAAGGACATAAGGGTGATTATGAAGGGATATCTGGAAAGGATTGACGAATGCTTCTTTAATGGGTTACACTTGAGAAACAATCAATCTTTACAATAATTTGTTGAGATACCTATCAAAAGGTGCAGTACACAAGAAAAAGTGCTTTGAAGAACTGATTATTTGAATAGAATTTATATGTACTTACTGAAAACAAGTACCGTAACGGAGCAAACGTCTACTGGGAAATCTATTTTTCGAGATAAAGACGGGACAGATCGTAATTAAAGAACGTAGCAATGTCAGAAATCCACAATCTGTTTTTCTCTAATCTTTACATATTTGTTCCTTATAATTCCATACTAGTTCGACACTCTCCTATAAACATATGCTACCATTTCTCTTCAATTTTTACTTTTGATTCTTTTATATACCACTCCATCTTCTTTTCCAAGTTCTCTTTCCCTTTTATTCCATAGTCCCTCCTCCTTCCTTCTCATCCGTCAATTCTTCACCATAGTTCATGTATTCTTCATATTCGTCTATTGTCCTCTTCGTTATTTCCCTCTTCTTTCTCTTCGCCTTTTGCCTGTTGTTCCTCTTTCTCCTCATGCATTATGTCGTCTTTTTTCGTTTTCCATTCCTTGTCTTCTTTCTACGAACTTCGAATCGAAACGAATCTCGTACAACTCTTCCACCACACCTTCCTCCTTCTTCAACTTCTCTTCTTTCTCTTCCTCCTTCCATTACGTATTCCATTCTGTTTTCTTCATCCTTCTTCTTACACTCTTCTTCCTTCTTCTTTCCTACCTTTTCTTTCTCCTGTTTTTTCAAACTTTTTTCCTCTTCTTCCTTCGTTCCTCGTACCTCGTACTTCTGTTTCCATTCATTTTCCTCCGTTCTGTTTTCTCTCTCTCCGTCTTCTCCACCACCACCCGGTGAGATTTTCGCGTGCCCGCATCGGCCCCTGGTCCCTGGAGCCGCATTCTGGCCACTGCCACCCTCGTCGCCTGGCGCCGCGAGGAGCCGAAGGGCTGAGTCGAAGGGGAAGGGCGGACGGGCGGCGCCGATGGGCCCTCGGGAAGGCCCTCGCCCTCCTCGTTCGCTGTTGTCGCCGCTTCTGCCCTCTCTGGAAGTGGCATTGGCATTCCCATCGACACAGCACTGTCGCGTGTTTAGAAACGATTCTCTAAATCTAGAACAAATCGCGACATCTTGCAGGGATTTTTATTCAAATACAATTATTTTTTTCAATATTTATCTTCGTGTTTTGCTTACAGCCACGCTCACATTGGCTATCATCATTCACTTCACATGTTTAAAAGTTTTTTTTCGTTTCTACTCACAGTGAGGAGTAGAAACCTTCCGATAAAACTCACAGAAAGGAATAGATTACCTCCCGGTCAAAGTAGCAGCAGCCTTTGCTATTATGGAAGGTGCAGTTCCAAACCTTACAAATTATGTATTATTATCCGCAGGAAGACGTAGTTTCCTCACATTCGACAAATATTGCTTCTGTGTTCGTGATGCTGCATACTTACATATTTTCATGTTTCTACAATGTGAAAACAATTGAAAAATAGTACGCAGAAATGATAAAAGCATCATGAAAGAAAAAAATAACTGAAGGAAACCAATCTTATTTTATCGAATTATTCTTAACAAATGAACCGCAACTAAAGAAATGTGACAAATTGCAATAAATACTCAGAATGCTATTCAAAACGGGAATGTCGTCTCATTGTTAGGAGAGTTTTTAAACTATTTTCTTAATTTGTTCACTTTTTTGTATCAGTAATAAATATACAGATTATTTAATTATAAAATAACCCTTTACACTTAACTTGAAATACCCACCTTTCAGAATTTCATCTTTAATACACGTACAGTGATATTTTATTTGAAATTGGTGGACCAGATATCCAGTAATGTCAACTCTTTATTAACGTCTGTTTCCGCAGTAATATTACACACATGAAAATTCATGTTATTAATCTCGAAACGTTAATGCTGATATGTCAGTTTTATATGCAATAATTTTTGGTATATTACCAATTATAAGGTATAGAGAGCAAATTCGATATGCTAACAACTGCGGTAGTAAATTCAAAATTAATTTGGGTAAACCATGTGCACAAAAGTGCTCATGTGATTTACCTGATGATTTTCACTTTTTTGGAAAAATAACGTTAAATGTGTACCTATAACATTGTGACTCTTGACATGATTGAATTAAGTAGAGAAGGAATTTTAAGGGTTTGTTTGTTTATATGTTTTATTGTGTATCAGCATTTATGCTAGTAGTTTTCAAATAGTTTTTGAAGGAATATATTGACAAAACTGAAAATATCCAAACTATTCTTTATCATACAATATATCTGGAACCCTAATAATGCAAAAATAACTATGCCGTCACTTCAAAACAATTATACACAAACTATGGTGACTGTATGTGAATGCTCCTTAAATACTGACGCACATTGAAAACAGACGAGCATTGAATTCCTGTATATATTCGGCTATTTGTCAAATGTCGGGCTTTGAAAATACATTGATATCTGAAGATTTTCGAAGTACGAATAGTATTTATTAAGCAAATCGCAAATGTATAAAACTAAATCTAACTACAAATAACTAAATAACTATCTTATTAGCTTTATCTACAAATAATTTAGTATTAGTTTTAAAAATATGTTTTCTAGAATTTGACTCCACTAACTGATTGCAATTATAATTAACTGATAAATATTTCTATTTAAATATATTTCGTATTCAATAAAATAATTCTTAAAACAATATAACTTTCGCACTGCCTTTTAATATACTTAAAATTAGTTTTTTGTAGTCAAATGTAAAGATGTAACTCTTATACAAAGACAATACAATGTCGTAAATCAAATTACTTGTGACAACTGTAATTGTAAATACATCGCAACTACAAAAAGAAACTAGAATAGACCACTTAAATAATTTAAGAATTTATAGAAAACTTGCATTGATTTTTAGAAACTACCACTTAATTATTTTAAAACTTGATTCTATCAAACACGATTAGCTAACACATCGACTCACTTCAGGACATAATTTTAATTGCAATGATATTAACATTTTAGATAAAAATTGCGTTTTGAGAAAGCTATCTGAAATGTAATACATATGTGGGTACAAAGATATCCTGAATTTCGGAATTATTACCTAAAATTAAGAATTTTGTATTATATTTTTTTAATTTTAGGTTTTCAATTCATTATTGCATATATTTGATAAGATCACTTCCATGGATCTTCTTTATTTGGGTTTGACTTTCAGTTTGTCAAATTATATTAATGTATTTATGGTAAAATTTTACATTGCATTGTCAAAATGCTATTTGTGTTGTATTGTTATTTCAATTTTTGTATAATTTTATATGTGAAAATCATTTTGCTACTAGAATTTTTTAAAAATTGGCATTATTTTATAATAATTATTTTCATTTCATGTTAATCGTTGTACAGAATACGTTCATCTGAAGAAAGCCTAAACCAAGGGTTGAATCGTCTGATCAAATAAAAAAAATCATTAAGTAATTGATAATACATCAATATATGCGTATTTGAGTATTTTTCAGTTTGTAATAAAGTTTCATTTTAAAAAGCAACGGAAAATCACTGTGTGTTTTGAATGTAAAATTTTGTTAGAAATGTTTTTCATATTTTATATAATTTGGTATATGCTTGTAGCGCAAATACGGCGCTTTCACGTACTCTAGAGAGGAATTCAAAGTACAGATTCTGTGTTCTTATTTATCCAATTATCTGAAGGTGACGTCGACGGCATTGAAGAAAACTTCTCTTAAATTGTTACCACGTCAATTACTCATGTAATTTACGTTTAGTGTACACACAAGAAAAATATGTAAATACGAATAGTATATAGGTTTATACGAAAAGTAGATCAGTAGTGAGTAAAAGGATGTTACAATGCAGTACTTACACGGTATGGCCATCGTGGAGTCGTTCGGATCCGGACTGTACTCCTCTCGCGGGAAGTAATCAATATTGGAGCACTGCAAGTCCTTTTCACCGGCTGCAACAAGAAATAAAAATAAAAATTAGAAACGAATTTTGTAAAATTATGTTACCAGTTTAAGATAGTATCAAAATAATTTAAGATGACTGAAAAGTTGAAATGAAAGAAACTTAAAACATAACTATTTTCATTTTGCCACGTTATATTCTAAATTTTATATTGTATTTTGGAATATAAGTTTGATATATTCATTTTTCAGATGCCAATTCATTCGGGAATATTCCCCTCTTTAAGACCTCGTGATTAAGATCAATATGACCAATGGTTAAGGAGTTAGGAAAAGAATGTGATGCTGTGCATTAAAGTTACCCATTGAAAGTGTCGGAATCGACTGTAAGCGTTAAGCATCTAAACTATTGTCACACGGTATTCCAAATGAGGTTCAGGAGAATATACGTAAGAAGAAAGAAGAAATAAGTTCGGGAGCACGCGATACGTATATTTTACAACAAATCCAAATCCTTTTGCATTGTATATATGAGTAACTATAATGAATTGTACCAACACGCACAAGTATTCACCTAGGTGAATGCAGGTTTAGGTTTCGTTCAACATACTGATTAAAACTTATTATTGTTTGATATTACAGGACAAAATATATTCTTGCGTATACGTTCTCTGATAGGTAGGCGATGTGCTGTAGCTACATTTGAATTGAATTGTTGCCTTATTTTATGTGGCAAGACTCAGGCCATGAGGCCTGCTCTTCCGTCTGACCACGCAAATTTCGCTATGCTCCTTTCACCAACTAGTGGAGGTAGGATGTAGTTCTTGAGCGTTAAGCAGGCGATTTAAATTTAGCTCAGAGATTTCATTTAGGCTTGATCTTTTATATGCAGTAAATCTACTAACACGGAGCAGCCGTCTTTACTTCCCCTCCGAAGGAAGGCGTACGGAGGATTTTTTCGCTCTAAAAATCCACGACTTTGATCGGGTGGGAATATTTGGGGTGGGAATAAGCTGAACTTGAAATAAATCCCGTTGGGAGGTCATCAACATCCTCCTAAACTGAGCAAAAAATAACAAAAATGCGAATTTATTAAGTTTAGTAGATATTGGAAGACATTGGTTATGATTGGAAACGCCTCAACTAACCTATGTACTATTTTATATTATTTTTTGTATGGTTAATGTATAGATAAGTAAAGAGCTATGCATATGGTTTTCGTTGCTTACATCCTACACTTAAATCTAAGACATGGTTGAGGAAGCCAAATATACATCTTCATGATGTGCCGATTTCAGCAAATGTTTTGATGATTGCTTGAAGGAGAAATTTGTTTTTGATTAGGAATCGATTAATTGGATTTCACCCAATGTTGTGTGCATTTGATGTGGATATTGGATGCGGAGAAACCGTAATTGGAGAATTGATAATTGATGGATACGATGTAGAAATGGTCGTTGGTAAGGAATGAAGGAGCGTTGGTGATTATTATTATTTAGTAACGGGTTTGGAAAACTTGTAGATGTTGAGTTAGTTTTAGCTGCATTAATATAGAAGGGATCAGTTTATAAACGGAGAGGGTTTTAAGTTCATTTTGTGTGGTATAATAGCTATGCTATAAGATTGGGTAGAATTTCTTTTGAATGCAGAGTTTATTTGTATTTTTCCAGTTAAGGTAATACTTTATCATTTGCAAATTTGCCTTTCTTCAATAGATCAACCCTTCATTACTAAAATGTTAAATAACAGTTTCATAAAATGTATTCTGTTATCTCTTAATATTCTGGTAATTCACATATATTTTTTGACAAAGGCTACACGTGGTTTGTAGACTCCTACCCGTTCCACTTCAATTGAGGGACAGCAGTCGTTCTGTTCTCTACAGCCGAGAGGTCTGCGATAAACGCAATACACCAGCGCGCAAACGGCCCCGTTATTAATTTGACGCTAATAGCCGCAGGCTGGACGCTGCTGGCACTCAGGAGGGTAGCAGAGCGAGCGTGGACAAGGGCCATTTCACTCTCTACCTTTGACGAGTTCCGAGTTTCTATAAATTACACGGTAAATTACTGCGGTGAGGAACTACAAGATGGGTGACGTTTCTCATACCGAAAGACTCAAGCAATCATAATCCGAAATGATAAAAACTTACAAGCTATTTGAATACATTCTATAAACTCTTAACATCATGTGTGTTCAAGTCCCTGGAAGATTACTGTAGTGGCAACAATATCCCAGCAGAAGAACAAAAAGGATGTATGAAAGGATCGCTAAGATGAAAAGAACATCTGATTGACTGGACAATCATGAACCAAACAAGTAATAAGTGAAGAAATCTATTTGCTGCATGTATAGATTAACATGATTCGGTCCTACATGAACACTAGCTTTACCCTTAAAGACACTTGACCAAGGTGATATAAAAAATAACTTCTTTCTGATCGTTTCTCTGTAGGAGCAATTTATAGGCGGTAGCTGAAAATACAGGGAAAGGTACATATTTTATCGTGAAATGACACTTGCCTCTAAAATTATGTTGACTGACTTTACACCATGAAGCTGGAGAGACACCTAATAAAATTAGTTTAATTATTTTGTGATCAAGTTTTAAGATTCATAAATGGAAGTCATTTTATTTCAATATACAAGAAATTATGTTGAATTTTATTTTTCTTAGGAAATGTAATAAACTGAATAGAAGTACATTATGATGAAGCTCTGAAGCTATAAGACAATGTCCGCCGTATTTAATTAGCGATAACAAAATAAATGCATTGTATCAATTTAACTGAGAAGCAGTTTTTGATGGCTCAGCTATTGTCATCAGATTTATCGGATTATCTCCAAGAAAATTAATATTATGTTTATTAGTATGATGCTTAGTGGTCTTGAACTATCTTCAAAAGATCGAAAAGCTTTACAAAAACTAACTCAGGAAACTAACAGTACAAGAAGCGAAACAAATGAGCGACAATCGGAAGCCAAACTCTCTTCCAGACGTTACGTCCGGTCAACGGACCGCAGTACACAAAGAAATCCCGAGGTACCAGACAATTTATCAAACACGAAGCACATTCTATTTACTGTTGCTAACTTCTGCCGTCACCGTCGTCCCAGAGTCGCGATGGCCCTACAGCGGCCTGGGGACGCGACAAAACAACTTCCATTCTTCGCTGTCGATGTTCTGTTGTTTTAATCGAGGTTGCGAGACAAAAGAATAGCTTCCGTTTGTGGAAGGCTATCCGGGGGCGCAGTCGTATAAAAAAGAACGACGTAGCGCAACCCTTCACAACGGAGCTCACCAACCTCGCTCACACACACGCGCGGCCGTAGGGGTCGAATGGGAGGGGAAAAGTAAGGGGAGGGGAAGGAGAGAAAAAGGGCGGGGAATGGAACAGGAAGGGGTGTTGGCGAGGCACACAAGGCGGCCAGAAAACAACACCATGCTGCGGCGGAGATTAACGAAGAAAAATATAACGAAATACAACGTTGCGAGAGAAGGATGGGAAATCCTCGCGGACGAGAAAGATTAAATAGAAGGAACGTAACATATATTTCGAAGAGAATGCCGGGAAGAAAATGTACAGCAGTAGAAAACCGGAGCCGAGGTTGAAATATGAGGATGGAAATTAAGTGGAGTAAAAGATTAAAGGACGATGGGCCAGGAAGACGTGAGACCGGAAACAAGTGAAGGAATTAGGCTGGACATGGGCGCAGCTTCTTAGCAAACAGTTATGAATGGTTAAAATATGCTCATGTTTCTTCCCTTGCTAGACCTGGCTCTCATTTAAATCTGCATATCCATGTTTCATTCCAGAAGCTTTGTTTCTGCCAGGAATATGTATAATATGTTGTTCGAGTAATATGATTTATGCAAAAAAAATTCGCAATTTTATGCCAGAAGGCATTTTCTCAGGAAGGAAAGAACGCATTACCGTAGTCGTATTTATAACAATCATAATGAGCTTAGGAAGGTGAGTGGGTAACATCTCCTTTCCTTTTTGTTCCTCCAAAACAGACGAAAAATACTGCGAGTCTGTTAGACCATAAAATATTCAGTCTTTAAATGTAATTGTGGATAATAACAGTTCTAATAACATAAAAGGGAAGATTGGATGCCGACAATATTTTAAATATTGGGTCGTTTATCAAGTTTGGTATTTAGTCGTACATTGATTTATCTAGAATTAAAGTCTTTCGATAATAAACATAAACAAGTCTGTAATTTATGCGAAATAAAAATGTACTAAGCATAATTTATATTTGAACAAAGTAACCTTTTAAACGAATATGGATGAAATAATGATATTTAATTTAGTTTTCTTCTCTCGGTACCTACAATATTTTAGAATACAAAGTATATGACATCCAATGAAACATTTTGGCACCTTTAATTATAACTCACGAAAACGCAATTAATTCTTTCATTTAAACTTATTGAAGTGAACTTTCACTTATGATGAAGTGAACTTTTCCCGGAAATTTTAGGACTTCTTCCTGCTCTCTTTTTAGATGCTTGTTTTCTCTTTAATACGAAATATCTGAATCCTTGCGAACATTTTGCAATTTGTTCATGTAAAGGATACGAAAATACTATAAAGTTCCAGCACAGTCAATTTTTAAAGGATTATTTTAAGATTTATATGAAGTATTTTAAGCATAATAAATTATTTTTTAATTTTAGATTTTCATCTGATCATTATTTTGAATTAAAATTAATGACTCACCAACGAATAATATCGATTCGCACTCTCTCGCATTGGTTGGAAACGGAACGGAAACTTGTCTCGTGAACCACCAACAGAGCATAGACCTCCAGAAGTCAAGTATACTGTTAACAATGTGCCTTTCACGTACACAAATACAAAAAACTGATTATATTTTTCTTAAATGCTAAGCTGGGAATAAAATGTCTAAAAAATCTCATTTCGTAAATTAGGGGATAGAGAAATAAAATATGTCTTCCTGTGGGCACGAAAATTTGGTTGTAAAGTTCTAAAGCGCATCGTATTCGCAGGTTCTAAAGCGCAAGGTATTCGCATTATGCACGACAGTAGTGTTCTCAGCATGTTGCGGGTTGCTTCTGAACGATGTATATTTTTATTTAGTTTAAATATTCGTAACACATATAAATAAATTTTAGAGTTCTGCACGCCTTCTCCATACAAACTTTACCTATGGCAAATCTCAGATTCCCCCGTGCGCGCGTTGCGTTTAAAAAGGGGTACAAAATTTTCTCTTCATGAATTAACATATTAATGATTTCTTCAAGGGTTGACATCCCCCAGTAGACCAATATTCGTATCATCAGCACGTCCACCGTTTATGAGGTACGGTCACCTGCAGGTACAAACGAGCGCGGCGCCACATACGCGCCCTGTGCGCTCGGGCTGCGGCGGCAGAGGTCGAGATAAGTCAGGGCAGCATTCGCGCGCGGTCGACCGCGAAATAAGCCCCGGCGCGCGGGGGCGGGGGCGGGATGGTGGTGGGGGTAGGGGAGAGGCCGGGGCCGAGGTCGGGCGCAGGAAAGCTCTTTCGGGGCGCCGACACCCCACGCGTTTCCGAACGAATTGGTCTGAGCCGCCCCACCTGGGGTCGCGCCCGACGCTCAGATGGATGTTCCGATAGCCCCCGCTGCACCGGCCTCCCCTCTCTCTGTTCCACTCCCGCAGCGATCCCCGCCCCACGCAGCGCACTCGCCCTGCCCGTTCCGTTCTGACCACCTTCTCCTCCACACCGCATCCTTCCCCTCCACCTTCCATGCCTCGTCACTAAGTCATTCCACGGCCCCACACCTTCACCCGACCTCTTACCCGTTCTTACACACCTCCCGCCCATTCGCCCACTCCCCCCATCCACTCTCTATCAGCGACTCTCTCTCATCTGCCCTAGCCCTCCCCGTCCTGATTCAGCCTTCCCCGCCATGTGACCTCTTCCTAGAGCCCTCCCTCCACGATTCATCCGCTCCTCGCGATTCTCTCCTTTATATATCGTCTTCCGCCCTGTCTCGATCAGCGTTCCCCGCCACGTGACCTCTTCCCCCATTCCTTCCCTCTCAACAAGTCACGATTCACCCGCTCTGGTTTTTCCCACCCCATCTCACGATTTCTTCACCACTATCACACATCCACACCCCCCTCAGTGTTTCGCAACGTCGCGACCTCTTTCCTCCAACACCACAGACCTTGTCTCAAACCACCCAGTAGCTCCCCTTCATCACCCAGCTATTTTCTCTCTCAACCCCTCATCCCTGCCCCCTCAAAATCCTCCACATCATTTCTCCCGATCACCTTCCCCAAGCTCTAACCCCCTACACTTCCGCCCTGTGACTATCCGCCCCGCATTGCGCCCCAATCCATTTCCACCCCCCCCACCCTCGCGCCACCCTCCCTCACCGCTCGATAGCAGCCGCTCTCTCATCTGTATTCTCCGGGGCCGATACTCTGTTGGCGGACGAAGTTGGAGATATTATCCGCTGTCTTCGAACCGCGAACGTGAGCGCGGCTTCCAATAGGTCGGCGCTCGAGAATCAGCGGGGACAGGCGCCGTCGCCTCCGTGGCCTCATGGCCGCCACCACCACTCCCATCGCACCGTGCAGACCACAATGAGATCAACGACAGCTATCTCTTTTTCGTCCAGGGGCTTTTAAGTGATGTGTCACCAGAAAAAATACAAATAAGCAGTCTATGCGAAACTGTTTTCTGTTATTAACATACTTAAGTGTCAGAATAAATCAGGGTAGTTAAGTCTAGTTGATGAAATGAAAACATGTTCAAAAGCCGCAGATGATACATGAACTTATTTAAAATATTAATAAAACTCTTAAAGCTACAATTTTTGCCTAGTTTGCCAATGATAATTACGAATAATCAAGCATAACTTATTGGTTATATTTATGGTTATAATTTATGGTTATATTTCATGTAATATTTTTGTGACAGTAGGGTAAAATTTGAAATAAAACTTAGAATAAAATATTATAACAAAAAAATGTATTTCACAATTTGTAAGAATTAGGGGGCCGCGACATTTAAGTTACACCCTTAGAGTTTTGTGGATAAGCAAAGATAGTCGGAAAGATTCACTAATGATGTACAGGTATACAAATAATTAAGTGAGGGAAATTAATATATAAGAAATGAAACTTGAAAGCAATCCATTTTGTGAATTAAGGGAATTTGAATTTACAATTACTAAAATACTCATAAAATAGGTAAAGGTGCACCTGTAGCACAAAATCTCAATCATCGATCAAAGGGAATACTTAATGCTTATGTCTATTGTATTTTGTAGAAAAATGTAGCAATTAACGATTGTCAAATTAGCACGTTCCGCAACATGAAAGAGATAGCCAAAAGAAGCGTCAGTCAGTTTTATCTCTGAGCCCATGGAGAGCATTTTGGAATATGTATGTTTCTGTCAATCGGCCTCAGTATCCTCATGTGGAATCTGAATCGAAGGAATTTTAACATTTTCTAACATTTTCTAACAGTTGGAAGCCGCCATATTTAGTAATATTATTCATTTTCAGCATTTTGCTTTGCAAAATTATAAAAGAAATTTTTAGTTTTCAAAAAATAAAAATATTATTTGCTAAGCGTTCGCCTTTCACCACCACTGCATACGTCTCTCTCACTTCTTCCACCACTACAACCACCATCACTATATACTCAATATATACTCTCAGACGTGTTGTGATAAATTATTCCGACACATGTCTGTCAGTTCTCCTTCGACCTCCACACACGTATTTTTAATTTCTATATTAGAAAATTAATTTTAATATTTCCACATGAAATTGTGTAATTTTTATCAATTATTAGAAAATTATTTTGAGAGGTGGCATCAGAACAACCAAAATCTCTGTGAAAATCTACCCCGACCTGTAACTGCCCAAACTGCACTTACACATTCAAAACATTGTCAAATGGCGCTACAGCTACAGTTCATTTGGCTGGTGGAAGAATACATTTCTCGGAGAGATGTATACTTCGGTAGGGGTAAAGTGTTTCAGAATATGTAAAAAAAAAAAAAAATTGTCGCCGAAATAGACTGACTTTACAAATGGTAAACTACTGCCCCCGTTGCCCCATCGCTGTTGCCGTCACTGCCGCCTGCGCCAACGTCACAACCACCGAAGTAGTCACGTCTCCGTGCGCACGTGCGCTATCTTCCAGTGTCCCAGTCACGCGTGCTAACTACTACCGCACGTATGTGCCAAGTGATCCTTTTTTGCGTGGCAGCCGACCTCATCACTGTTCGTGCTGTCACAATGTCACCGGGTCACTCTCTGAAAGTATCGAAATTGTCACTGTGGTCCACTATCATTTCGATTTAAATTTTTTCTTGATATTCGGTCATTTACAAGCAAGAAATACATATTTGGTAAAGGTATGCGAAGGCAAGAAAAGATATGCACAATTTTATTCACTAGAAATATAAAACTTTTCAGTCACACCATGTAACAGTCATGACCAACGTCCACAAAATATTGAATTTGATATTTGTAGAAAAATCCTAGAGTGATTATCAGTTATTCGTTATTCTTTCGAAGTTTTATGATCAGATTTTGAAGTCTAGGAACCTCACGAAAAAAGAGCGTACATAAGAACTGATCAAATAGTAATAATAATAATAATAATAATAATAATAATAATAATAATAATAATAGTAATATTAATATCAAGTTACTAATGATGCACTAACTAGCCTTATTCTTTCCACAATTGGATCCTATGCGCCTGTGCATGCCCATTACGAGGAAAAAAGGTACTGACGTACTCCTTCACTGCACCCCAGTGCACTATGGCACGGAGGACGTTGGATAGAAAAGGAAGGAAATGGGAAGATAACGTATGTAAACATCATATAATAATGGTATAACTGTGACTACGCTTGATTCATCGCTTTCAAGTATTTCACGAATGCTTTTTGCGCTGCAGATGATAAATCAGGGATGGGGTCCCGATTTTAAATGTTTTCCTCTATTCCCCCAAAATTTGGTTGAATGCAAACCCGCATTGCAGTAGTGTATTAGAAAATGCGTTGCAGTGGGACGGGCAGGTGCTCGACCGGTTTGGGGTCGGACGAGGCAGAACGAGGCGGCGCGACACTAGGTGGGGCGGGGTGAAACGAGGTGGGGTGGGGCGGCCTGGGAGAGACAGGGAAGGGAGGGGAAATACGGGGATGGGCGACAGGGGGACAGACGTGGCGGTACAAGGAGTGAGTGAGTGAAATGAGAAAGGACAGGTGAGGTGGAGACGTGGATGGCCGAGACACGCGGAGAGACTACGCGAGGCGGAGGGAATGAGAGGATGGAATGATGGTGTTGTAAATAAAATACTTCTATTTTACACTACATAGTTTATTTATTCTCTTTTCAGGAGTAGTAGATAATTATGATAAATAAATACCATGGTACACCCATATTACTTCAGTTTGAATGTTATAAAAATAATAAAAGGTATCCTATGTGAAAGGTAAGTAATTTAACTGCATTTGATATTTCCTTTCATTTGAAAGTAGCTGGATCATATTTTTATTGATTGATCCCGCAGTATATCAACAAACCGCGAACCTTATTACCCTTGTTTCCTGATAGTTGGGGGCAAATCATCCACAAAGAATCAAAATAAGTATTTAATTTACCACCTAAATGAAAGAAATGACCATGTGCCTGAAAATTACTTGGAAGAACAATTGATAGAAAAAATTCAACTTTCAGGAAAATATTTCATGTTTACAAGCTTTTCATTTCATTTTAACCTAATATAATTGTATCAAATAAAATATATCGAGAAAAAGGGTTCGGTTAATAATAATCTTTACAATGTGTCTTCTTGAAGTCAAGCGCGACGCGCAACTTAAAACAGAATGACTCTACAAGGCAGAACGGCCAAAGCAACTTCCTAACTGCATATTGTATCATAAACAGCGAACACTGGTAGTGACACCGAAGCGATACTATTATTTCTCCGTGCAACTCGCCCGCGGTGCGCTGTCAACTCAGGAGCTGGAGCGGCCGAGGCGACGTCGGGCATCTGCTCCTAATTTAAAGCGTCGCGAACGACCCCTATTCCCGCTCTTGTGGGCCCTCGGCCATTTCCGGGACGGCCACCTCGTCGCCCGATAGCCCTCTCGTCCGCTCCCTGCCTGCCCTTTCGGACGTCTTCTGGCACGCCCTTTCGCCCGCCTGCACGTCGGCTTGCCTGCCCACTCGTCTGCCCGCCAGCCCTCACACCCGCTCGCGTGCCCTCTCGTCCACGGGCGCGCCATCTCATACGTCTGCTCGTGGGCGAGCAGACGTATGAGATGGGCTCGAGGGCGAGTCGCCCGGCAGCCTATCCTTCCGCATTGCCTGCCCGACTTTGTTGTCTTGCTCGGTAGCACTATACATGCTCGCATCAGTAACCCTCTTGCCCTTTTTCATTTACCTACTTCTCACCGTTTCCCAGCTTGTCCTCCGGGTCCGCTCGCCCGTTCACACGCCTGCACGAAACACCTCCCACATGCCCTCGCCTCACCTTGCCGCCGGCCTTCTCCTCCACTTGATTTTGTAGTCACCCGACTGCAAAACCCGCTGCACCCGCTCGCTTGCCAACCCGCTGGCTCGCCAATTGTCACGCTAACTGGCTCCCCCGTCGCGTCATCCGCTAGCTCTCTTGCCTCCCCCGCTCACTAGCTCTCTCACTAGTCTGCTCCCTCTCCCTTTCGCATCTAGTTTTGTATACCCGCTCGTCTAACGAGTTCATCCAACTCGCCCACCTTGCCGTCAGGCTGCTTCTTCGCTTGCTCGTTTTCTCGTTCGCGTGTTTGCTCGCTCGTTCATTCGCTCGCTCGTTTGCTCGCTCGTTTGCTCGCTCGTTCGCTCACTCGTTCGTTCGCTCGCTTGCTCGTTGGCTTGTTAGCTCGCTTGCACGTTGGCTTGTTCGCTCGCTCCCTCATTCGCATGCTCGTTCGCTCGTTTCTCACATTTTCGGTCGCACGTTCGCTCGCACGTTCGCTCGCTCGTTCGCTCGCTCGCTCGTTCGCTCGCTCGTTCGCTCGCTCGTCCGCTCGTTCGCTCGCTTTTTCGCTCGTTCGTTCGCGCGTTCGTTCGCTCGTCCGTTCGCTCGTTCGTTCGTTCGCTCGCTCGTTCGTTCGTTTGCTCGCATGTTCGCTGTTCGCATCTTATTCCGACGTTTTCGTCTTTCGCTCGTCTAGCTACTCACATGAGCACCAGCCCACTCCCCCATCTCCTCGCCGTCAGGCCTCTTCCTCACCCGATCGTCCGTTCGCCCGCCCTCTCACTCGCCTTTCCCCTCCCTCGCCGCCCGCGTGAAGCCCTTTGTTCCTTGGAGCGCTATCTACAGCGGCCATCGGCGCTCATCGCTCTCAGGCCGATTTCCGCCAAGTGCCCCCTGCGCCGCTCTCTTTCCTCTCCGCCTCCGCGGCCGGCACCAGCGTCCCCGCTGTCTGGACTCTCCGAGGTCGTCGTTACTGTCACTTGCGTTTTTGAACTCTTACAACCTTAAGAGTCTTGAGTGTGTATATCCGACACAAACACCAAGAATCGTATATGTTATCCATACAAAAATATTTTTCTGTAATGCAATATATAAAGCGAATTGCAACGAAGGGAAAAATGTATAAAAGTTATTTTGAGCAAATACTTATTTTTTTAGTTAAAACAACTAATTACTATACAGCAAACTTTTATTTCAGTGAAAATGTAAGTCAGTATTCCATTTTGGTGAGAACCGTCACCACTGTACATAACATCCCTGGTTTTCGTAAGTAATACATAGACTAAAACGTTGACGAGATCCGAACGTTCGAAAACTAAATCAACTTTTTTCCACAAGAAAAAAATTAATATCGAAATAACCCGTTCTAAATTCCCCAAAATATAAAAACATATGACAAATTCTATCGTATTTATCTTCTTTAATAATGAGATGGCACTCTCAACTTTTCCCTCAGTTTTTATTGTCGTTTTCAGGAACATTGGTTAATTATCCTCTTCTCAACTATTTCCGGAATGTAGTACCATCCTATTTATTCTTTCTATTTTATTTTTTTCTATGTTTCTTTAATATTCTCTCGACACATTCCTTTTACAAATATTTCCCTAATTTTATAGGATTTTTTTCACTCAAATAATCTTTCTCCTTGTCATTTTTACATACCGTTTTAATTTCGTATATTAGTAGACTTCTAGTGATTTTACAATCCTCTCATCATTCTCTTCCTGAGGTCCTCACCCGCTGCAACTTTCTGGGCCGCTGCTAACGCGCAGGTCTTCGCTCCGTCGCGACCGCAGTCTCAGTCTCCGTCCACGATGCCGTCTGAGCCCGCACGATGCACATAAAGAAAGTGAACGCGGCGCCGTTGCGGAGAATGGCCGCTCTCGACGGTCGGATGTTATTTTAAATGCCACGCTATGGGCTGCTCCAGGTCACTCGCAACGCTTTCCTTCACGGGGCTTTGAAGCCAGAACAACAGGAACACTCGCAATCCACGTCGATACCAAATCTGAAACAGGCTTCTTCGCTTCATTGATTTACCTTCAGAGAAGCAATAAAAATATTGTGTGGCCCTTAGCAAAACGACAAGTGCACTCGTTGACCTCTTCTGGGAGCGACGGTTTAAATGCGGTCGATTTCTATAGTACAGTTTGTTAGGGAAACATTGAGTTTGGCGTGGGTGCTTTAGTCTTCCTTCCTTCTTAGTTTGGGCACTTTTTTCCGTCTT
Source organism: Gryllus longicercus (assembly GCA_038098605.1). Lineage (NCBI taxonomy): Eukaryota > Metazoa > Arthropoda > Insecta > Orthoptera > Gryllidae > Gryllus > Gryllus longicercus. Next base: position 4,797,847 of record JAZDUA010000052.1, read on the forward strand.
CCTTGCCTCTCTTTTCACCGTTGATCTACCATCTTTCAAGTCTTTCATCATTATCACATATTAATTGAGTCCTTAATTCATTCCAGGTGTGGCCTCAGGCTAGATAGTTAATTTTTAATAAAAAATCCTACAAAAATCTGCAGAAGGCTATTCTGCCGGATCCAACGATGTTTAATTAACAACAAAAATTCAAGTGAATTCTGTATAATTAAGAAAGGAGAACAATGCGTTTCATGATTTTGCTTTAGAAAGAGTAATAAAACATATTAATGTCCTAAATTGTTCTCAATTTTTATAGTAGAGTTTTACATACTATTTGTTTTCAAATTAAATATGCAGGCCTATAATAAATTAATTAAAATCAAATATTAAATTTTTACGAAATAAAGAAATTAAAATGTTTTTAATGCGATCTCGTAATAGAACGTAGAATAATTAAAATGAATTGAGATGTGCATTAAAGCAATGTTTATTGCCACCATTTATGTATTCTTTATATTAAAAAGTAAAGTTGCTAATTAAACGTATTTATTTGTTAAAAAATGTATAAATATAACGTATAATGTACTGACAGGATATCAAACAAAAATAAAAACAAAGCAAATGATGTTGGAAACAAATTTTCAATAAAGGTGTATTCAGTATTATCGAGAGATGTTCTTGAAACATTTCACACTTCCTATGGTTGTCAGGTATCTACTGTTTGAGCGGACAGTCCGATTTTTTCATATTATGTTCACTACATTCTTAAAAAATAGTGAACTTCTATAATATTCAAAAGGTTTATGATGAAATGGTACGTAATAAAATGCTGTACAGTCTAAGAGAATATAGATAGAAGAATCACTTTTGTCTTTTTTCCCATAAGTTACAATGAGACAAAAATGGAACTCGATTCTCCGAAGAAAATAATAATCATACTGAATTGTTTCACAAGACATTTAATAAAAGTTTATAAAATTATTTACATAATATTTTTCTTAATTTCGCATTTACCTATTATTTTTATATTAAACTTTTTTCTTAGTTGGATAGGTACAATTTGGAACCCTTAATGACTGCTAGTACCATCAGCTGGAGGTGAACTGTATATATTTTTTAGTATTTCTCAACGTAGTACTAAAATTAAAGAATTTTTCCTTAAACACAAATAATTGTTTTAAGTTGCGCAGTCAAATAAAAAAATTTACACGACAGCAAAGTAAAATGAAATCTAATATTTGTCTTGAAATACGTTTCCAAATTAATTTCTAGATAATCAATTCTCAAAAATTTATTTGCATTTAATTTTTTACGTATTATTACAACATGATTGTTTTAAAGTTTAAATTATTAAATACTTATTTTAATTCATGTTAAAATGTTTGTAAAAAAAGGAAATATATAACTCAATTTTAACTTTTTAAAAAATTGTTAACTTCTTAAAACCCCTTCCCCGCCGCCTTTTCTGCTATTTTTGGGATGCACACCTGGCACATTTCCTTAAATATTTGAAGTCATTATTCAATCTTCCTTGACAGCATTTCACATTCGTTGATAGCCACAAAAATGTTAGAAAAGGTTTTTACTCTTGAGGAAGTCAAGTAAAGTTCTCCATGAAAAAATACAGGATCGGACTAGTACAACCCCAATCTATGCAATATTATTTAACTTTTGTGGATTTGTTATGAGGAACAAAGGGTTTTGGAGAGGATGGTCCCCAGCTTTCTGGGGCGCGAAAATTGATACATTATTTATATACTAAAAAGTTTTGGATTATTTTCTGCGTTTTACGTACCTCAAGAAAAGCAACCAAAAATTAATAAAACTAATATTTTTTCTTTTGAGTAATAAATATAATTTGTTACCATTAGAAACAATTCAGTAAGCTTAACTTTGGTACATGGGAATGTTGCTCAAACGTTTTCATATTCAATATTTTAGCGAACCGACGACTTAAGTTTAAAATAAACTGTGTATTATTTACAATAGGCTGAGCATTAATACACATACTTACATATTTCGCCCACATTAAAATCGTGCGTCTGAATTGTGATCGTTTGGAAACTGTCGAATGACTTGCGCTATATTTTCTATAATTTTAAATTTGGTTGCCTTTTTAAAATAATTTACGTAGTATTGTAGGCAAGCACGTTTTTATTTTGTTTTCCCCTACTACCTCCGCATATCCGTGCGAGAACTCTGGCATGTTCAACCTCACAATCTTCCTTATATTTCTATTTCTAGTTAGTAAGTTATTAACAAAACATATTTATTTGTTTAAAAATCTCTAAAAGTAACTTTCAATGTACTTCATTTCGAGTCATTTCGAAACATTTCATTTCGAAACATTTTCTTAAAAAGTTGCATTTAAGACGTCTCTCATTTTATTTTTTGTGTCATTGTTCCTTTATCATCATCGTTCATAACAGCATCGTAACAACTGAGACCCATTCTTCATTATCAATTACTTCTATTTCCTCGTCAATCACCTATTGACATCTCAGATATGTCATGGTCATCAGAATCAGAGACGATGCTCCACAGAAATAGACACAGACGGTTTAGTCCTTGATAACTCCAACACCGTTCCCGTTAACTATTCCACGTTTTAAAAGTTTCACTGACAACCCTAGGGTCGTCATCTGCACAGCTGCTTTTGGCAGGAATTCTAGCAACCACTGCACCTATATTTCCCACAGTCGTCTGGGCTGCAGTTTCCTACACTGACTCCACTCTCGGCGGAGCCCTTTGAGATGTCTTTCTGGCCGCTAACGATTGCTTCCTGGGCGGCGCTCACACGCAAACGCTCGCTGCCTGCCCACCACTTCTCTCAGACCTCAGCCCTCCCCGGCCACGCCCTCTTCCAACTTTACTGCTTCGCCCCTCATGCCTTGTTTCTGCCCCGCATCTGATCCGCACTATCTCTACCACGACCTCCTCTGTTCCGTCTTCGTTCCCCCTCCCCGATATCGCACCCCTTCTCCCTTCTCTGTATCCACCCAAACCCACGTCGGCATGTCCCACTTGCACTGATCCGATCCCAGCCTCCGCTCTCGGTACGCCCTGCCCTTCCCCGACCCTTCACGAGACTACGCCCCAGCCCTCTCGACCGACCCCACGTTTCACCTCACCGCACCTCACCTTGCCCCGCCCGCTTACTCTTCCAGCCCCCGGTGCGCCCAGTCCAAACCAGGAACTTTCCCCCAAAAGCGCCACCGTCTTCGCTCTGCTACTTTGGGCAGCTCTCGCTCCGCCACTCCCCATGACGATCTTCTCCATTCCACCCCGTCTAGTCGCGCCCCATCTTGTTCCCCCCGCTCTTCCGCTACCTCAGCTGCACCACCTACCTTCATCCTGGCATGCCCAGTTGCGTCGGATCCTCCATGCAACCTCGCGCCATCCAGCCCCTCCTCCGCGCCTTCTTTCCCTCTCCTATCCTAGATACGCCGGCGCCGACCAAGCCCCACCCATCTCATCTCGGAACCTGTAGCCACCATGCCCGGCTTTCCCCATCTGTGCTTCTGCCTCTGTGCATTACTACTCTCTATCCGCTGTCTGTACCACGATTCCGTCATTATTCCTGCCTCCCTCTCGCTCCGCTCTCGCCCTGCTCTTGCCATTCTCTCATCACGATCTCGCCCCGGTTTCTTCTCACCCGTTACCCTTCCCACTGTCGGCCCCTTTCACCCCACCCGCCACAATCCATCTCCCCGAGCGCTCTTCCGGTACCACCACCGCTCCCGGCATGCTCTCTCCCTATAGCTACTCTTCCCCGCCGTGGTAACACCTCCGTCCCCGGCCCGCCCACGAGTTGCATTAAGTTCCACCAGCGCCCACCCCTTTCCATTCGCTCCCATCTCCTCCTCTCATCTCTCTTTCCTGCACCAAGCTCGGTACAACCTCTTATTCTGCGCCCAACAAACCCCACTCTCCTTGTCTCCAGCCTCCGCTTTGCCAGTCTGCCTCATCCCGCTCCAGTTCACTCCTCCCCGACCCGGCGACACCTCTGGCTCCCACTCGCCCTTGCCCAGTCCCGTCGCCTCCCCCACGCCACCCCGTTCAGCCTCGTAAAATCCTACCTCTCTCTCTTTCCCCGTAGGAGGCCACGACCAGCTCCATAACAATCGTCCGGCTTTCCAAAACCCCGCGCTCCTCATCTCCAGGTTCCGCTTTGACCGTCTTCCCTCATCCGGTTCCGGTCCATTCCCACACCTACCTGTCTCCTGTCTCTGATCAGGGATGCAATATTGGGCAGAATACCGACAATTGGGAGAGAAAAGGGTCTACTTGCGGGAATATGCATTGCCAGGAGTGGTGATTCCGCCCATTTACTGGGAGAAGTTTGGGCTGTAAGCTTTTTTTTTGCTTACATAAGTCGTCAATAATACTCAAATTTTCCCACAAATTGTACAAGTATTCATGGCTTCTGAAAGGAATAGCGTATGCGTGTGTTTCAGTTCTGAGCATATTGTAAATATGCAGCTATTATGGAAATATACCAGAGCTCATTTTTTTAGACACGCATTTTGCTCATATTTCTAAAAATGGTACTAGGATTTGTTATAAGACTAGACTTACTGGAAGCGCTCAGGAGTATTTAGTTCTAAACATGTTGTGAACGTGTAGTTATTTTGAAATTATCAGCATCAGTGTCAGAGTCAGCTTTATTCACGTTTTCCGCTCATCGTTTCCCCCAATAGGTTATTTGGCGGATTTTTAACCCTCCGTAGGCGGATTTTCCCAGAAGAGATCTGGCAACACTGTCTCCGATCCGCCTTTGCCCTGTCATGTCAGATTCCTCACACCGCCCCGCCCGCTCTATCCGATCCCACCTCCCTCTCCTCCCACACCAACTCCACATCTCCCAGAAACCGCGCTCTCTTCGTCTTCGGACTCCGCCCCCGCGTCTGCTTGACCCCGCCCACGTCCGCCAGCGGCCGGCCACCGGCAGGCGGCAGCGTTGCCGTGCTTTCATAAGCTGAGACGGCGATGCGCCTTTTGCGGACCGCCTTAGCAACGAGCGAGCGCCCGGTGGTCCTGTCAACGGAACGTTTAGCCCATCAAAGGACATGAGAGGACTGCTTTTTCGACGTTTCGCCGGTGTGTTTTCGCCTCAAAATGTTGCGTTTTGCACATTATACTGGCGGAACGTTAGTAGCAGGTACACGACACGGGCGCTAAGGAATGGTAACGTTCTCGATCTTTGGGTGATGGAAATTAAAACGTTCCATTTTTCTATAAGGTAACTTTATGTTAATATCAAGAACTTACATCGGTTAAAAGAAAAAATGTCAAGTATGTATTTTACTTAATTTGAGAAATGAAATGAATTGCGATTTTTCAAAATATTTTATGTTTATTCTAGAATAATTTAAAAATAATAAATAGTATAAGAACATTTTGTGTAATTTTTAATATAAATATCTTTGGTTTCTACAAAGAGTAATTTTTATTAATTATTTTAAGTTGCTTTGTAACAACTAGGTCTTTAGTGACTTATCGTCGATAATATAGTATATTCTATTACAGTAGCCACTGACAACAATACAGGATTACCACAGCATATTGTCCCATTTATATGATTTTTCACAATCCAATACATTTTGAAAACTGGATGTTTGTTGTATTTTGACCTGGTTTCCAAATATTCTTTTACTTTATTGGGCAAATGTCTTGCTCTTTTTATTCTCTTGATACTTTAAATTTTGAACTCTGTATAGCAAAACGGTTTCCTCTCATTTAACGTATTTTGTTAGATGTTCTTGTGAAAAGATAGACCTGAGACAAGTTTGTAAGTCCAATTCTCAACCTAATTGTATTTATTTAATATCTTCAAGCAAGAAGCATTATTGTATCCACATGCTTTTCTAAATTACTGAATTTCAGAAGACCAATGTTGTGTACACTCTTGCGTCGGCAGCCTCTCTACGCGGAACAGAAGAGAGTAAGTTCGATTTTCGCGTAATAGCGCGGATGTTTTCATCATGTGATTGGGAGGTGGGACACCATGACAATGACACTATGTACTCCGCATTCTTTTCATTAATACTTATTAACTAATAATTTTTTAGTAACATGAGGCCATTCACCAACCTAAAAGCTGAGAAACGCATTATTAATAATAATAATAATAATAATAATAATAATAAATATTTTCGAATAATATTATTTTCGAGAACAGAAGGACGGATGAGTGAAGTGAAAAACATATCGATATTCATCGAAGCTCCGGTAATCTGTTTTGCAAATAATACAAACATTTTTCGTTACTCCTAGGACATTAAAAATACTAAAAATGGCAAGACAACGTTCTTGGTAATAACCCGTTTTTGTTTAAATTAGTGTAGAAGCATCTACAGCCACTGAATTCGCTCCTTACGCAGGAGGTTGCAACCTGAAGTAGATATCACATTTAATCGACATCTAAAACAAGTAGTTGTGATTTTAGATGTTAATAATAATAACGATAATAATAAATTTAAAAAATATATGTTTAATTTTTACAACATGCTCCATTATTAAAACATTTTCACCAACAAAATCCCTCTGAACACATTGCGAGCAGCACCAACCACTCGAAACGAGAAGCTAACACTACATGAAAGCGGGCAAGAACTCGCTTAAGCGAAAAAGGAATATCGCTAATGTAATTTTGAAAGGTTTCACGTGGTGAGGATTAGAACCAATTACGCAGAAAGGTTCCCCTCTCCGAGCAACGCGGCTTAAAACGCGCATTCAATGGACGAACCAACGTTAATTCGAGCGGCGGGTTCTGCGTTCGATTCCTCCCATTAAGACGAGTTCGCTTCGTCCACCGCCATTCAACTGCAAGGACCGTCGTGCCGACCGCAGCGCCGCAGTGGCGACCGCGCGAACTCATTTGCGTCGCAAGATTCGCCGCCATTTCTGGACGCAACCCGCGTTGACTTAATGCTCCAAATGGGATTATCGGAAGGAGGATGTACGAAAAGACGGAACACGTTTTCTATTTTGATAGTAATTGCGGAAGATGGAGAATAAGCTTGGTAGGTAATTTTGGTTTTGGTGTAGGAACTTTGCATTAAACTAATGATGGAAATTTTCCAGATTTTATTAATTAACTTCAAACGTTTCATTAGTTTTTACTAAAGAAAATATTTTTATGAAATTTTTTAAGTAACTGAATCATTTTAACATCACATTACATTATTTAGAATTTCATAATATTTCATAGTAATTAATTGTATGTGTTTTTTCTTATTCAATAAAGTAATCAAGTACATCGCAGACACTTTCAAGTTAAGGTTCGATGGTTATTAGTGATTCCGGGCACGTCAACGACCGACATCATGTCCCGTAAGTGTAGTGTATGATTTTTTCCTCGGAAGATGGCGGAGATCTTGCCGCCCTGGATGGCGAGATACGGCGCCGCCTACTGTCGGCTAGGTTTTCCTCAACCAGGTATCTCCCACCAGCGGATAACCACCCCAGCCGAGACAAACTCTAAGCTTGTGACCGGTCTCTTGGCATGTGTCCTTCAAGTTAAATAGCAAATGAAACACAATATGATTTTTTTAAATGTATCAGTTCGACAATGGCTTTCAGAATTGAACTGATCAGAATAAATGGAATTATAAAATAGACTCCTCAGTCTTGAATTAGATCTGTTGTTAGAATTTATTTTCACATAAAAATACGAGTATTCTGATCACTTTGTCATTGTTGCAAATACACGTAATTCATAACAGTGCTTAATACTTAAGCAAATGCTGGTATCAAGGTGGACTGATTGAGCCACTCAGTTGACAAACGTGATAGCTTTATGTCTTGTATTTTTAACTGTTTTTTTAAAATAAAATTCTCTATGAAAAAAGTATTTGAAAAACCACATTACAAGCAATTAGTCGACTAAAAGGGGATTTTTCCTCAGCAGCTCGCAGAGGCTACTACACAGAGAAGCGAATGAGACCAGAGCCAAAACCGGCCGGAGCGGAGGGCGAAGCACCTGGCAGCGAGACCGCCTCGAGAAGCGCGCCTAGTAAACCCAGAACTGCGGCGCAGCGGCGTGGCGCGGAGGCACTGCACAGGTGGAGCATGGGGGGGGGGGGCTGGCGCTTGTGGTGCTTGCGCGGGGGCACGTCATGGGGGTGGGGGTGAGAAATGGAAGGCGCTGCGCGATAGGGGTTGCAGCGGGCGAACAACGCGCGCGAGTCACGAGGGCGCGGGAGGCAACGAACCGGAAAGGGCGGCGCGGGCAGGAATTGGGTGGGGAGGTGGAGCGGGAAGCAGAGGGATAGAGTGAGGCTGGAGTTCGGGGGAGGGGAATCGCGGAAGGTTTGGGGACGGGATGGGAAGCGGTGGAATTGGGAGTGTCAGAGGACTGAAACCAAAGCAGACGGAGAGGGAAGGGATCGGACCATTCTGCATTGAACTGAACAGAACGGGACGTACGAAACGGGATGGGGCGGAGCAGGACATGATGCGGCAGGACGGGGTAGGTCGGGACGGAGCAGGACAGGACGTAGTAGGACGGAACGGGGCAGGATAGAACAGGACAGGACGGGGCAGGATAGGTTGGGAAGGGGCAGAGCAGGACAAGACAGGACCTGACCGGACGGGACAGGAAGGAATCGGACTGGACCTCAATTGCGCGGGTCACGACCGGACGCGACGCTACTGGACGGGACGGCGCGTTGCGAGGCAGGAACGGGCGGGACGGGATCGCGAGAGGCCCGCGGACGATAACATGTTGGTGGGTTTGACAGTTATGGGGACGGGGTCGTTGGCGGCGTTGGGGGCGTGGCCGGGCTGGAGAACCAGGACGGGACGGAGACGGGAAAAGGGCGGGAACGAGGCGGAGACTGGGCGGCGCCAGGACGGAGCAAGCAGGAGCGGGGCAGATTCGCGGGTGGCCGTGGAAGCAGAGCGCGTCGGAATCGCGTGGGTCCGGAGGCGGGGGCGGGGCGCGCAATGCGCTGCGTTGCTCCGCGACCCGCACGTTCGTGGCACTGAAACTCCCTGCGGGCCGGTTTATAACCCAACAGCCCATTACCCGGTAAGGAGGGCCGTTAACGCGTCTTTTACTGCGCTGGCCAATGGGGCGCTCCGACTCCCCGCCTCGCGCCGCCGCCCTGCTCTACCGCCCCCCCCAACAATGACAATTCACGCGTCGATGAACAATGCAGCGCAGCGCGCAGGAGGTGGCGAGGGCGAAGGTTGCGAGGTCGGCGTGGATGGCGAGGGCGGCGGGGAACGCCGGGCAGAGCGGAGGTGGCGGAGGGAGCAGTGGGTGCTACGGAGGGCGGTAGAAGGTGAAGTGGCGGCTGAAACAACAGAGGTGGGATGGCGAGCAGGTTCAAAAATTGTTTCAGGTTTGAGAAAGAGGGGATACAATGAAAAATAATGACGACAATGGTGAGAAACAGTGAACGAAAAATTTGTGGGTAGAATGAATTATTGTGAAATGTAAGTATACAATTTTTGGGTAAATATAAAATTTTCTAGTATATTTTTAAAAACATGTTTAACTCTGTCTTCACAAATTGCATTATTCCAAAATTTGTAAACTTCCCTAATGACATTGGTCTTAGAGAATATAAGAACTAAACGACATAAAAAGAGTGCTTGAGGTCCGGTTTTTTGGGGGGAGTTTTCGGGATTTTGAAATATAACTTTTTTAACTTTTGAATTGAATTGTAACTTTTCTCTGTGCCTTCCTTTTGTGAGATGTAATGAGAAGAATCCAGCAAGTGGTATAACGATTACCGAGGGCTGCAGGACATTCAGATGACTTGATCCCGCCGAGCGGAGGCCTTGCACGGCGCGGCGGGCACGTGGCGGGCGGTGCGTGCGGGCTGACGCCGCCGAGCGAATGGAGTGCGAACGCGGCGCAGCGCAGCCACGTGCGGCGCGGGGGCCCGGAGCGATGGGGCGCGCGTGGGAGCGGCGGCGCGCGAAGCGGCCGGCCGGGGATGGGCCCCCCACCCCCACCCGCTCTCGCACCCGCACGCCCCCCCCCCAGCGGTGCGGGTGTGTGGGGGCGCTTCAGGCCGGGACGCTGCGTGGGACGGCAGCGGGGGGTAGCGTGTGGGCGGTGAGTGAAGGCGGGGGGTTGCGGAACGGCAGCGGGGGAAGGGGTGGGGGCTAGGGATAAGTGGCGTGGGGATGTAGGGGGTGTCGTGGGTGTGATAGGGAGGTTGAGCGTCGTGGGATCATGGCGGCATTGTAGGGATGTTGGTGGGAGCAGGAGGGCGGAGTGAGGGAGCGGAGGCGTCGGGGGGGTCGAGGGGAGTCGGAGGGGGGATAGGTTCTGGGCAGCACGAGCGCAGCAGCACTGTGATGCTGGGGTTACCCCAGGAACACGCCGGGATGACAGTGATGTGAGGTGGGGGTGAATCAGGAGCGGTTTGGGATAGCGTAGAGGAGGGAGGCTAACATTCAAGGGCACGCTAGAAGTCGAGCGTGCATAAGCATTGCCTCATTCACTCGCGAAAATATTCCTTTTTATCACGAGTAAATAAAATGTATTGCATTTTTGTATCTTTACTACATGGTTTATCTTTTTATAATTCGTGACTGACATCAAATTACATTGCGAAAAATATCTAAAGATTAGTGTTGCTGTTAAAGGGGACTCATATTTAATTATTTTAATAAATTAAATATGAGGTATTAATAAATACTCATAAACAAAATGATACTTTTTCATTTATGTAAGTGAAAAAATACACAAAAAATAAAGAATATTGTATGATTCTGTGCTCATGTGCATCAAAACTCTGACAAAGAGTACAATGTCAAAAAAGGAAAAATAAATAATGAAATATTATTATAAAAATATTATTCCAGAAAAAAATTAGGTGTGGTTGATAACACAAAATAAACGATAGATAACGTCCTGGTAATGGAGAAATGTTTTTTAAACACATTATTAGGAAATGAAATGCAACCAAAGAAAATTAGAACCCATCTGTCTATTGCGGAAGTGGTGTTTGTAGCAATTCTGTCGGAAATTTGCTTACTTACAGCGCACAATTTCACCGAAACTGACAGTTACCGAATCAATGTTTTGAAAATTTCCAAGAGCTCAGCAATGATTTCATTGTATCACAAACAAAAACGCACAAGATACAAGCAACGGAAGAACTAAATGTGAAATCCCGAAATAACGTTTGCATTAAATGTCCAAAACGTTTCCATACGCTTCGTGGTAGTTCATGTGAAGTTCCCTGGGATCCAAAGAAAACGTGTTGCGCGCAAGAAACAACAGAGAGAGCGAGTGAAATTCGATGCTTAGCTGGCGAATTGTGAGTCTAGCCAGTCTGGCGCAGGACGATTCAATTTCTTTGCTGACGGTTCAAAAACAGAGCGAAGTCTGTTACAATTCGATTTATTAATTACGATGATACCAATACCTAACTCTTATAGCCATACCTGGAAATCGGTGAATAATTTTGTGATATTGAGAATATGATGCGAATTGCAATCAATAATGAGGCAAGGGAAACGGTAGACAAAATGTATACAAAATAATTCACGTAAGCAGTTTGGTCTGAAAACTTGAAATATGAATATAAATAAATTACTCGAAAGATTGAGAGGTATTAAGAAATCATATATTAGTGATTTACGAAATCAGTATCAGGAGACATTAAAATATCAAACTCATGCAAGTGTTTATTTACATACAATAATTGAACATGATAAGTGTGAAGACTGCACAGGGGGTGCACCAAATGTATTTTACCCTCTCCCGCGAAACGAATGCAATATTGGGGAGAAAGAGTTGAACGTTGCACAGAAGAGGGGAGCGTTAGCGGTAAATGAGGCGTAGAGAGATCGCTAAGGGGCTAAACCTTCTAAAGGACTCCCGCAGAATTTCTGGTACCTAAAATATCAGTAGGAATCAAGGAAATTGGGAATTTTGAAATATGTAACACAGTAACAAGGTACAGATATAAAACATTTAAAATTAGTCAAAATATCAGGAATTATTCACGCATGTATCTATTTCTGTAGAATATTTGAACACAAAATATTGTGAAGAATCCGTCCATGAGGCGCTCCTAGTGAATTTGTCCCTCTTCCGTGAATCTCGCCCAACGTTGGGAAGGAAGGCGAGTTGCAAGGGCGAGGGCGAAGGCGAGTGGAGGCGGCGGAGGCGGCGAATGTGACACGGAGAGGTCTTGGGAGGGACAAAACCTTACAAAAGACTATGGCAGAATTTTTGGTATTTGCAATATTAGTAGATATCAATGAAACTGAATAAAATACAAATCAAAAACATTTAAAATTAGTCAAACTCTTACGAATTATTCAATTTCCACATCTGCGTTTTTTAAAACATGTATGTTGAATTGGGTACAATGGATTAAAAATGTAAAAAAATTATATTTATTCGATATTCATGTGTTTATTTGAATGCAATATTTGAATACGAAATATTGTGTAGACTACGTCTATGAGTCGCTCCTAGCTGACTTCGCCCTCTCCCGTGAAACGTTGAGCAGGAAGGCGAGTTGTGCGCGGCCCGGGCGTGGGTGAGGGCGGGGGCGCGGAGGAGGGCGACTGGGGGCGGCGACTGCGGCGCGGAGAGGTCGTGGGCGGGCGCAGAACGAACGGCGGCGATTACTCGGAGAATGTCGCCGGGGTCGCAAGGGGCTGCGATCTCCGGCCGCGGCGCATCGTATCTCCGGCGCTAGCGTCGCAGCCCAGAGAGACGACAACGGCAACGTTGAAACGAAAGTTCGGAATTAACAGTGGGCGAAACGGGACGGTTGATGTTTTAGTAATAATGACTCAGGGCAACGTTGTTATCTACAGATAGTGTTCGTTACAATTATTAGATTGTACACACCCCAAGGAAAGAATTGAGAGATCGGCTGAATGTTCCAGATACTTCAGTGAAAGAAGGTTCATTTCAACAGGCCGTGAATATCTTTACTGACCACACGTCCTTGTTAACAGCTTAGTGCTGGCTTATTTTCTTTCTGAAAATGTTGAAACTTCTCTTGGCTGTTCATTTATTATTCGTGATTAGTTTACATAGAACCAGGAATAAATATTTCATTGAATAGTTTTATAGCCCCTGAATATATACTGGTGGTACTGCGATGTTCTAACACAGGGACTATTAGAGACTGTAGGAAGTTTACTTCTACGCGAAGCTCTGTCGCGTTCACGAGTATACTAGCGATACGATTGATGTTAGAGAACAACAAACAATGATGGTACAGATAATGGGATTTATGGCTGTTGAATAAAAACCAAATAGAGTTTAGTAAGTTGTATACAAGCAAAGTATAGGGAAAACAATTGGGAGTTAGTGAAGTATCCGAGTCAATACTGGTAAACTTATTCCAACTATCCATGAGTTATCTTCATGAGTAACATTAGAAATCTACTAGTTACGAAAAAGGGTGCCGTAAACCGGAGTACTGCAGTTCTGTCCTCATTCGGAAGCATACTTTCCTCAACAGATAAGTGATGTTAATAGTATTAGTGTACATTATCGGTAGAAAACATTATTAAACATACAAAACAAAGATTCGAAGTTAAAAAATACATAGTTAAATAATTAAATATATTAACAAATTTAAACATGATTAGCAAAGAATCAAATAACATTAATATTTTATAACTTTATAACTACTTAGTTATTTGAATAATTAATTAGTTACTTCAAACTATTAGTTAATTAGTTACTTCAAATTAGTTACAAAAAAAGAGTTTTCTCTTGTTTCAAAAAGGTTGTCCGAGCGAACTCTGACAAAGCTACACCGACGCGTCATATATTTACTCCGAAGAGGCAGCGCTGTCAAATTCTCAAATAGAGCCGTCGACAGAGACGCAGTGGGGTGTCAGAGCGACCGATGGTACGGCGGATCCAGCCGCCGACGCGCGGGGCCCGCGGAGAGACGGAGCAATATGCGGCGCGGACTGAGGGGCCGACGCGACGCGGTGCGACGAGCGGCACCCGCCGAACGCCAGCGCCACACTGGGAGGCGCAGAGGGGCCAAACCGCGTATTTCCTCGCGAGACGGCTCCAGATACCGCCACGTCGATACTAAAAATTCCACGAACGCCAGTTGGTGTGAAGAATTTGGATATGAATATATTCAAATACGTTTCCGGAAAGCTGAAGGAAAATTAAGTAGTTCTATCATAGTTATTTGAAAAATAAATATGGTAACGCTAATATCGTAACGTCTTATGTAAACTTTTATCCAGTTTGTAGAAACTTAAATAAACTGTAATTTTAGTTGAAATGTGCCTACTAAGGTTGATTGTAATATAATTTCTTTTGCGTATAATATTTACATTAGTCGGCGTACGTTCTAGCTTAAAATCTAGGATGCCCTAAATTTAAGTTGCTTAATGCTCTTGGAAGTATTTATACTTGATAGGCACTACTTACACTTGTGTCATACACTCTGATTACATTTACTACTTACACTTGCTGTTTCTCACTATGATAATATTCTCTGAGAGTCCCCGTCGCAGCTCTGCACAATCACGCCAATCACATCACTTTCGTGTCACTATCACTTTCACACGTATGTCCGCAATGAAAAATATGCTAATAATGCGTCTCGTTATGACAACTTTATTGCTATTATTGCTATATAAATGATTGTTGTTCTATAAATACCATTTTATTACAGATATAGTTTTGTTAAAAGTATTTAATATATTTTTGTGTTAACAAGAGTATTTTATTTGTTTGATATTCTTTATTTCTTGTAACTAGTCAAAATAAATGGAAGTTAAAACAATTATGTAACACAGCTTTGTGCTCCGTTGATGTAAAACGTAATTTGTCAAAAAGTAAATTGACGTAAAATATATTAATTTTATTAGCATTATAATCATACTTCTCAAAGATATTAATAAAATTTGTGCGATATGGATTATTCTTACCAAGATGGCATGTCTTTAAAATCCTTCCAACATAATTCCTTGTAATTCTACGAGTATATCCGACATATTTGCCATTGAAAACGCAAAATTAGTGATTCCGCTATTATTTTCCTACATATCGCGACTTAGTGAAAATGGAGCCAAGATTTAACGTACGTGCAACCAAAGAGTTGCCGGAGTCTTTCCACCTCCCAGGGACAAGGCAATACGCGAATGGTGAATTAGCCCATCGGTCGGCAGTAAGGATGATAGCAAGGACGTGACGGGGAACGAAGGATCATCCACGACCCGTGTTCTCACGTTTAAGGTACTGCGTCGCAGTCCGCCTGAAAATGTCTTCCTGAAACCACGAAAACGACCGATTAGAATAGCTGGTCTGCCTCTCGAATTCTCATTCGCACAGTGTTATTTACACAGTGAAACTCAGCTGATGTCAAAAATCGCCAGCCTTTCGACACCCAAACGTCGGAATACCTTTTGGATTCTTTGCATTCAAATATCCAGTTACTAGAACACATTGTTAAGAAGGCTTTAACAGTCACACCAATGGGGCGAGGAATCAATGTCGAGGAGTAGTTGTTTCCCTCTACTTTTGTTCAGGTAAGGAATTATTGTTTTATCGTTTAGGTAATTTATTATCCGAACAAATCTTAATCCAAAGTGATAGTTTCGTCTTTAAGCGCATATCGAATTTTTATAAATACAATTGCATCCGACGCCAAGCGCAACTGCTTGATGGAAACTCTTGTATTCTCTTATAGCCAAGCTTACCCACAAACACTTGGGAATCTTATTTTAGTATTAGACATTTTAGATAACTGATGTGAATTCGGAGTCACGTAACAATTGTTGAACTGATTTGTCAAAAAAAGTACGTGGCTGTTTGTATCTCCGCGGAAAGGATTACAAGTAAAGAAAATGTTCAAAATATAAATTTCCTTGATCATATATCAAAAAAACTGAAAATATCCTAACATAAAATTGCTAAAAATAATTATAATATATTGTTAAATGTATGGAACATTAGTTTTTAAATCTAAAAAATGTCATTCAATCATATTACAACTTTCATTGTCTAGAGGAGAATTCTAGCGGCCGGCTGCTGTGATTGGTTTTCCGTGGGTTCTCCGATCAACACCAGTTGTATGCCGGAAAAGTACCTGAACAAACGGACCGCGCGCGATCTTCCCTTCCTCTTCCTTGTCCTTTCGTCACACCTTACTTACACACAGTTACACTCACATTCACTACACTACCACATATGCCGAAAGACCGGCCGGGATCATAGGACTTAAACCGATTGGGGTGGTGCCCCTCTGGTGGGAGATACCTGGTTGAGGAAAGCCCGCTAGCCTACACTAGGTCGGCGTCGGATCGCATCATCCAGCAGGGGAAAATCACCGCCCCCTCTAGAGCACCACATTTACGGAACTAATCACTTAAGCAATCGTCGTGTCCGGAATTACTAATCAATCAATCAATGAAAATCAGTTAAAACTGAAAGAAAAATATCGCAGTTTTCCCCTTACGGCGTAAGCGAGATGCCACTGTGCGCCTAAGCCGGAGAGCGCCATCTCGGTGCAAAGGAAGTGGGCGGGGCGGGGCGGGGCGGGGCGGGGCGGGCGCTGGGCCGGCCGCCGAGGCGCGCCGCGCGCATCCTTGGCGCTGCAATTGCGAGGTTTACGGCCGGCGACGACGTCATTCCTGGGAGATTTCTATTTGGCCGCCCGGCCGCCCGGAACGGCTGCGAGGGCGCGCAGGGCAAAGACGCCGCGAGGAGAAATGTGGGCGTTGAGACGCGGGGGTGGAAGAGGCCAGGGCGGTTGGTCCAGAAAGCCGATATGGGGAAAGGTTGGACCAAAAAAGAGTGGGATGGGGGAGGTAGAAGTTACATGGAGAGGAAAAAGGGACATCGGGGAGGTGGTGGATGAAATAAGGTAGAAAATGGGAAGGTGGACAGGAGATGAAAGTAGAGAGAGGGAGAGAGAGGGGGAGAGAGTGAGAAAGGGAGAGAGAGGAAGAGAGGGAGAGAGGAGAGAAGGAGAGAGAAGGAGAGAAAGGGAGAGAGGGAGAGAGAAGGAGAGAGAGGGAGAGAGAGGGAGAGAGAGGGGGAGGGAGAGAGGGAGGGAGGGAGGGAGAGGGGGAGGGAGAGAGGGAGAGAGAGGGAGAGAGAGGGAGAGAGAGGGAGAGAGAGGGAGAGAGAGGGAGGGAGAGAGGGAGAGAAAGAGAGAAAGAGAGAGAGAGAGACAGGACAGAGGAGAGTGGTCGGATGACAGTGTAGGCGTGGCGGGTGCACGCGCGTGTCTGTGGCAGGGGCACCCCATTGGACACCCAGCACGAGGAAGGCAACCGCTCGCGTTGTCGCCCTCGTCGCGTCGCTTCGCGCCACCGGGAGGCGGCGGCGCCCTCGCGGCCTTTGCACGGAACAATTGCCGATGAAAATAATCCAATTAGACGCGTTTCTCACGCTTTTCGGAGCTCTTTTCCTCGCGCGGGTCCCCCTTTGAGGCGTGGGCCTAAGGAATGCGGCCGTTCGCGCGGCACGTGAGCTGGAAAATGCGCTCTGGTTATTCAACGGGCACTAGGAATGTAATTATTTGTTCGTGCCTGGGAGGAAATTTGGATTCAATCTTACCTAGAAGGTGCGTTTCTCGCATAAGAATTTTATTTCGAAATTGTTGCTCAGTAAATTGAAATAAAATGTAATATTCGTTAAATTAACTTGCTGTTCACTGAATAATCGTAATGGATTTTAAATGGAGTGTGAAGATGTAAATGAACTTTTGCAATATTTAGTCAAATATATAAGCATTTGTCACGAATGTTATTCTTCGGTTCGAAGCATGAATGCCACATGAGAGAGAACTTTATTTTTAAAGTAAGTTTCTTTCGGAAGAAGAAAGAAGTTTATACTTTTTATGTTTATAAACCAGTGCTTACCCACGATCAAGCATACCAACTATCAGTTCAACAATACAAAAGCTCACGGCGTCAAAGGGAGATGGAAACACAACAAAGATGTACAATGAAAATACTAATAATTTGCAGATGAGACAAAGGGACAAAAAGCAAAGCAATGGAACGGAAATTCGCTACTCAGCAATACTCATTTCGGGAATAATGTACGAAAGGTATACTACAGTTCGTAGTGCCTGTACTAATCATGAATTAAATGACTTGGAAAAGGTAATCTGAACGTGTTATAATACCTAACTTCTCAATAAAGATAACTTTACACATATTAAATAACAACAATGATGGATTCACACAATGCACGGCAATCGAGCCCGTTGAACGGTGTAGTTCACGAACAATACTTACGGCCGAACGACGCAGAATAACGACGAAAGTGTCTCTCGTCGCGAGCTCACTGTGGTCGAAAAGATAAGCGAACACAGGACTTCGAATTATAGCGTGTAAGCAGTGCGCAGGGGGGGGGGGGGCGAGGCGGCGGCGGCGGCGGTATCAGCTGGCTGTGGGGAGGCGGGTGGGGGTCGGCGGTGGCGCGGCGCGGCGGAGACGTCGAGAACAAAAAGCTGCCTCTTCCCCCGGAGTCCCCCCGGAGGGCGAGCGGCGGCCACCAGCGGCCGAAATGACCTATGTTACGACACGAGATACATAATTTGAATGTCAGGCATTACGACGGGAGAGCGCCGCTGGTCGTGAAACTAGGACAATGCGAGGGGCGCGAAATAAACAGAAACGCCAGAAAGAGAGGACGGGAGGCAAAGGAAGCCGATAAATGGCAGACGGTTGGAGAGCCAAGGCTCCACAGCAAAGTGGTGGTGGAGGCGGTTGATGTTGGGAAGGTAGTGACGAAAGTGATATGTGAATTAATGGTGGTAGAGGTGCTGGAAGTTATAGTTATCTTATGATGATGGTATAAAGAGGTAGAAGCGGTGATATTGGAGACGGTGGTAGTGGAGGAAAACATGGCGATGGTAGTGGAGGTAATTGTGTGGTGGGTGCGATGGAGTAGTTGGGGAAATGGTTGCGATTGTGGCGGTGGTGAACGTTTGTAGGTAGGCAGCAGACGATGAATTGTGGGTGACAAATGGGTGATCTTGGAGGTAATGGTGACGGTCACGACGGCTAAGATGGTAGCAGTAGAAGTAATGATGGAGGTAGATGTGACGCCGAAACCACGTCAGATGGTAGCGGACTGCAGGAAAAACCGTCAAGTCAGTGGGGATGCAAATTGTGCTGGTAGAGATGATAGAGAAAGTGAGTCAGTGGTGAGAAAAAAGGTGGGTAGAGGTTGTTGGTTGTTGGGGTGTCGCGTGGCAGCTTACGGAGCCGACATATCTTACGGAGGCAGGGTTCGGTGGAGGAGTGGGCAACGATTGAGAGAGATGTGGTGGTGGTGATGCTGATGATGGTGGTGGTGGGGGTGATGATAGTGGCCCGAGACTGAGTACACTGTTGGAAGATCAGCCCAACAGAGTGCGGACTGGCAAGTGGAGGAGATGGAGGAATACAACGTGAATTGGGGAAACGGGGAAGGCGGCGGTAGCAGCGACGGTGACGAGGTCAGATTCGGGAGCGGAGAGGAGGCGGGGGAGCGGGGGTGGGGACGGTGGCGCTCCCGGGGGCGGGGGCGGGGTTGTGTGCGGGGGCTGGGGCGAGGGCGAGGCGGCGGCAACCGTGGAGCACACGGGCGCGCAAGCTCGAGCAAGGCACTAGGAGGGGCAGAAGCAAGATCTATGAGCACATAAAGGGAGGCAGATTTATAATGTAGGTTAAAGGAACTCTGCTATACGAGGCTGAAGCGAGAGCAAACTTCTGATAAATGGGTGGGAGAGTGGGGTGTATGATAAATGAAGAAAAAGTGATGATGGAGAACACAAGGGCAAACACATGGACTAAACTGCAACAAGGTGGGGCCTGCCATCGAGCTGGCTCGACCAGCCCAGGGCTGTGTATGTGTGTGTAAATGTGTGCCCGAGTACATAATCGCACAGCCGGCAGGCTACGTGGAAGGGTGCAGCTGGTTCACATCGTTTTTAAAATGAAAAGTACGTCCCCAATTAGTTATGTATTAGCAGAAAAGCTTCGACAAATCTTTTTAGGGACTGGGATTTTTAATACTTTAAAAAAATATTTCGTACAGTGACATGTCAGATAACTAAAAATGGAAGCTGTTTTGATGCACGTAAGTTGATGTTCTTTGTTCTGGTTATTTATTAAACTAATAATAAAAGAATGAGGATTGAGTTAATCTACAATTTGTTATGAATATTTGATTCTTCGTTTGACTGCAACAGATTATCATATAGTTAGTAAAACAATGGAAATGTGTGTAAAGGATTACAGAAATGGAAAATTTATTGAAATAAATGAGCACAATAGAGGAAAATATGAAAGAAAAACATGAGCAACAAAAGAAATTATTAGCATGTGTTCCAGACCAGTTTCACTAAACCGAACTGTAACTTCTCTCTCCTTGCCTAATTCCATATATCACTGTATAGATGAATTTAATAAGATTAACTTTGGATGTATATTTATGTAACTCATCCAACGTCTGCCACATTAATGTCATGTAGTAAATTTAAAGAACTTTTTCACATTATTGGAATTTCGTTTCTATAATTTACTTCTACATCCATTTCATGTTATTTTAGTGAAAATACATGAAACTTCATTCTCACGTGCCACAAATGTTTCAGGCCTTGAAGATAATTAGTTCCTTAGCAGAAAACAAAATACTATTTTCAAATTGGATCTTGTGCTCTTAAGAACGAAATATGAAAGTATCATTAACATTCAAAGCGAATAGGGTTTTGATTAATAGTGAAGCGTTTCATAGAAAGTTCATTCAAATGAAGTAACAGCCGAAACTATTCACTTAGGTGGTAACAATGGGCATAACATGAGATGGGGCAGCTCTCCTTTTGCTCCTCTTGTTTAGAGTTTTAGTGACTTTTAAGAAAAATGAAAATGTTTCAAATATTATTAATACAAAATATTGAAAATTGTGAGTTACTGTCGAATAACATCGAAATAAAAATTAGTGAAAACGTGTGAAAAGAGAATCGCGTGATGAATAATTCCAAAGTGGTTTCCTTTTTTCTTTCCAGTGAAATTATCTTCAAGTATATCGATTCATGGAGATCATTGATATATTTTTTTATTTATTTACTTATAAATACCGTATTACAAGGTGATGTAATAAACCTACAACGTAATAACTTTTAACAACGTAATACACTTTTTTCACATTAAATCTTACATTCACAAAAAATTATTGGGTAAGTATAAATTATAAAAATTTTGACACCCATCTGTTATTTAATTAAAACGTTCTATACAACCTAAAGACCGTCTATATCAGATTTTTGTTTAAAAATTAATGTGAATTAAACAGTCTATCGTAGTAGCTATTCAGCAACTGAAGGTTATTTTAAGAAAAAAGTATTATTGTTGGAAAAGGTTGCTATGGTAGCTAGTAAGATGAAGGATATTGAGAGGAATTTGGAGGTAGAGAATTACATGCAATTTTGAATTAAATATTGTCTAAATTTAAATAGTAAAACTTCGTAGTTATTTGAAAAAGTGTTAGATTCTAGAACAAAATTTTAAATTTAATGGATTTTGATATTTAAAGTTTCAGAAGTCATTCTCTCAAAATAGATATATTGTTAGGAATATGGCAATCATATCCGTGGTTTTCTCGACAACAATGTAAAATATGACCGAACTAAAATAATTTTAAATTATTCAATTATTCGAATTTATTGAATATGATACTCAATAATGAGTATATTGAAGGATTATCCACCATTTTCCTCTTTTGCATCAATATTTGTACGTAATTTTGTTGCATGAAAAACATAATGTAATTAAGGTACGATGATAGGTGAGTCAAAAATACACTGAATTTGCCTTACATTAAAAACAAATATTTATTACAATATAATTTTATTAAATATTAGTGTCAATGGGAAAGATATTAATGAAATATTTGAGTAGTTGAATGCTAATTTATGTTAGTATGAACCCTGATAATTATTATATATTAGTAGACATAACACTGTCTTTGAATCAAACATGAGATACAGTGTTAATATCTTGTGCTGTATACACTCTTGATATGTAATGGACATATATTATATTTTACTATGAATACTAGTTATACACTTAATAATTCAATCACTT
The DNA here is from genome assembly GCA_038098605.1 of Gryllus longicercus. Taxonomy (NCBI): domain Eukaryota; kingdom Metazoa; phylum Arthropoda; class Insecta; order Orthoptera; family Gryllidae; genus Gryllus; species Gryllus longicercus. Next base: position 4,819,885 of record JAZDUA010000052.1, read on the forward strand.
TATTTAAAAAAAAAACCTTCCTTCTTTGAGAGATTCAGAAATATAACAGTGATGTTACTGTTACCTGTAATTTTTTTTTTCGTTAATCGGCCGACTAGAACCACGCTTGCAAGCATCCTGCCTTTACCGTGGCTCAGTTTTTATTTATTCTCACAGTGGCAGGTGCTTGCGACAATTTTTGGGGGGGACCAGCATTTTCAGCTGGATCCGGTTTTTAACCCCCACGGTTGTTAGCCCTGGGGGTATGGAGGATGAAATGATGATATGATGATAATGGGGGTGAAAGGACAGCACATACAGACATACACAAACACACAAATATACCCATGCCCGAGGCGGGACTCGAACCCGCGATCTTCTGGTCCGAAACCACTCCGGCACTACTGCCTTAGCAATCTCGGCCATCTGATCGGCTGTTACCTGTAATTATTATTAAAATTTATAAAATCAATGTTGTAGAGTGGATACGAACTGAGTAAATGATTGCAAATGGTATGGTAGCATTTCAGAATGAAAACCAATCATTGTATTCAAGGCCATGAAGAAAGAGGAGGAAGATGACGAAGCACTAAGTTCTGACTTTCATAAGCTCATTGCTGCTGCCTTCAAGGGTGATGATCCAGAAGTAAATCGTTTAAAAGAAAATGTGACGCTACCAAAGAACTACAAATTATATTGCGACGAGAAAGGCAATTCTCCACTGCATCAAGCCTGCGAGAATGGGAATCTAAACGTATGTAGACAGCAATTTTCAATAAGGTGTTGATTCAAAATGTTTTCTTTCGTTCTATAGTAGCAGTTTTCATTTAGAACTGAGAGAACTTGAGAACTCAAAAATTTATATTTGCATGTATTATGCATAATTTTTATATCAACTTGAAAAGTAATTTTTTAGAAGTTTTGGGATATTTTTGTTCATGACTTCTGACATAATGTATTTATGTAAGATTTTGGTTTGAAGAAGCTTAGATATGACAATGATCTCGCAGAAAACTATGCTTATAAAAATTATTGATATACATGCATATTTCAATTTTTATTTAAATTTAACGACCTGTAAAATCTTAAAGATAATTGACGTTATGCATAAGCCTATAAAATGTTTGTTAAAAATTACAACTCGTTGGTGACCCGGGTTTCAATCTTACTATTTCTTAATTTGGTGTATTAAAATGATTATTTCTGAAAAAACTGAAAATTCATCCTGCCAGTCTCAGAAATCATCTTCTTGAATGATCAATCATCACCCTCTCCGATTTAAATAATTAATCTGGATAAAATATATTGCCAAATTATTCGAATTCGTTCTCAATATCCGAAACACATAATTCTCCCCAAATCGAAAATTCGAATTACAATAGATTGAAAAACTCCTTAAAGGTTTTTTAAAATGTTTAAGTAAATACAAATACAAAATAATAATGGGTCGCATTTTGTCTTCTCTTTATCTAATTACTCTCTTGCATAAGAGTTAAAGAAACGGAAAATAAATAATAAATTCTTTAAAATAATATTGTACAGGAAATAAAATAAATTAATAAAAATAAGTCAGCTTCCGACGCTGATCGCCAGAATTTAGGTTCAGCACCAGAGTAGCTTCAACATTGAAATCTAATTGAAGCGCCGTGTATTGACGCCAACTGTTAATATTTTGCTAGATTTGAAGTTAAACACCGAAATTCCTACGATGCAGGGATTTAATTTGTTTAAATGTACAATTAGAGATAAAAAATATTAATGGATCCGATTTTTCATATACTTGGTAGGCTGACTCTTGTGCATCAAAGTTAATGAACAGAAAATAAATTATAAAAACTTAAATATGAAGGTTGTACAGGAAATAAATGGATGGGATAGAGTCACCTTCCTCAGAAGTCTTCTCTCGACGTTTATTGCTACAATTCAGGTTCAGCGTTCGAGCTTCGAGTTGTAAATGTATTTGATACCTTGCCTTGAATTGACACAGGCTGTCCGCATTTTTCTGGATTTGGAATTCAACGCAAAACTCGCCAACGATGCAGGAGACGTGCCACTTCACATTGCAGCGCGACAAGGACACAAGGAAGTGGTCGAGTTACTCGTCGAACGATGCGAAGACTGCACGACGATGCGGAACAACAATGTACGTGCAATCTTCCCGTTTAAAGTTGCCCTTTCTCTTGAAACAATGCTGTTAATTGCTAAGCAAATGATGATTCGTCTGCGAGAAAGATATAATTTTGGCTAGAGGACGCTAAACTTGCGAAGTTTGGGAACAACCATACCGTTTACAATCCTACAGTGAGCTACGAACAAAACAAAGAAATATTTTTTTTTCAAATCTCTATATTTGTTTATTGTCTATAAACTATTTGTCTATTGTCTATTTGTATTAAACATGAAATAAATTTTAATGAAACTGTGTACAAGAAAAATAAGAGCCATATGTCTGAGCTCTGTAGAACACGTCCAGGTTAGCCAATCTTGAGCATGAGCGCGATCTACCGAAAATTGCCATGAGAGCGACTAGTAGGTCGCGATCGACGTTTGACAATCACTGATTACAGGTCCGACGCTATAAATAAATTAACTTAACATTAGAATACATTCTATTTATTTCGGACAGTGTCCGTCATATATATCATTTTATTCGTTACTACATTTTCCGAAATTTCATCACATTTTTAAATATCATTTCGGCTCTAGCCGGAGTGCTATTCATTGTTTTCTGTTTTTGTCAGTTAAAACCAAATAAAGTGTATTTGTCAACTTAATGTATCAATGTTTTACAAGTAGTGAATTGAAACTTCAAATAGTAAAATTAAATGTTTTAATTCATAAATAATTAAAAGTATTGTTTTTCTTGGCAGAGACAAGACAAATTACGATTTAAACAACTGTAATGGATATATTTTATTACATATCTTGCGGTTGGATTCTACTAAATTATACTGTTACAGCAGGGAAGAACTGCAAGAGAAGAAGCAACGTGGAGTGAGAAAGAGTCTACAGAAAGAATACTAAGAAAATTCGACCGCAACCGGCAGTTGAGTTCATCGGACAGTGCTCATTCAGTATTTGCACTTCAGCGAAAGTAGCTGATATGTTTGAATGAAAGATTCTTTGAAATGTTTTTACAGGTCTTCGCTGAAGGCCTCCTCTAAAAGAACTCGAACTGTCATAATATAGCAATCTGTGTTAGATTGTTAGACAAGGCAATTGAGCACAAGTTTCTGCTTGTGATTTTATTTGTATTTGTAACAGAAATGCATTTTTATAATGCATTATATTGGATAATATAATACCGTTTGGTCTCACAGCTGATGTATGCCTCGATGTTCCAAAATAAGATAGCATTTTTTTATTCAATAATAAGATCAATTTTGATAATATTCCAACGTGTGTTTTAAATTTGGTATTATTACTGATACGAGATTTGTGTTTAAGGTTTGGTAGACACTTGTATCCACTACTGGTTTGTACAAGTTGAAGAGTTATCTACTTCAATTTCGCAGAGACGACTCCTTGAGGTAGGCAAGGCAGGCAGTGCCTATCCTGATTTAAAAGTAGTAGTTTAATACATTTCAAACATATTAAATTGCCAATGAATAACAATTAGTGGAAATACTTTTCATTTGGGAATATAAAATAAACATATCTTTATCGGGATCCATGCTACTTTCAGTCCAAGCGTTTCATAAGGCCGGGCTATCGGTCTTTTTTTCTTACTTCGTGCATCGTCTCCTAGTCTTCGGGTAGGCACGATCGAAGGTTGCTTCACTTTGCCCGTGATTTGAAAAAAGTCCCCGAAATAAGCGTAGAACAGCCCCTTTAGTCCACACGCCCACACTCGAGGATCCTCGCTCTTTCTCATTAGGTAAACGAATTATGGCTATCCACAAGAAAACCATCAATGTGGACCTTGGAGGGTATTGCTTTGAAATACTGAAATACTGATACTTGAAGGGACCATTTGTTAGGGTATTGCTTTGAAATACATCTAATGTTTGATGGGAGGAACCACGAAAAACTGCTGATGAGTGCTGCCGGCCGCTAGAATCCTTTACCAGACAGCGGCTGAATTCCACCTGTTTCTGTAGTTTCTGTGTCGAAAATCCACCACCGTCGGAACCTGGGACCTCCCCGGTCAGAGATTCTGTACAGACATCGGTAATGTTGGTCGTGAGCTAACTCAACCAGGTTGTAATTTACAAAAATATTGAAAATGGATCGGCACAGAAGAACAAGGGGCTATTCCACATTTCCCTAGAGAGAAGGAGCGACGACGAGAGACGGAGAAACGAAGAGAGGAAGAGACGAAGGGAGAGAAAGAAACGGTGAGACAGGAAGAGACAAAGAGAGAAGAGATGGTGAGAGAAGGGAGAGACGAAGGGAGAGGGACATACGAAGAGAAAGAGGGAGAGATGGAGAGAGATATTGTAAGAGATATGGAGAAAGGAAGATAAAGGGAAAGAGAAATCTGAAGAGCAGAACAACTTCTTAAAGGTTCCGCTAGTAAATAATAAAATTGTAAAGCCAGTTAACCATTTTAGATATCGAAGCTGTAATATTACCTTTCAATATAATAAAAATATAGTAATGAAAACCCAAACGATTTCAAAGAATGTGCAAATTTGATTAAAAACAATGACTAACACAATACTTCTGTACGGATGCAAGACGTTGACCATGAAAACGAAAGATTTTACTAGAATCCATGCGTTTGACATGAGGTTTTTGACACATATCAAAGGATGCAATGAATTAGACAAAATATAAGTGAGATAATCATAAAGAACTCCCATTAATAAATACAGTGCAATAACCCGATGACCCCAATTTAAATATCATGACCGCATGCAAAAACCAATATATCACTACGGACCTCGTGGTAAAAGAGTCGTCCGCTCAAGAATAAGAAGGCATGCTGAAGACGGGGCAGGAGGCTATTTTAACCCCTGAAGGAATTCTGTTGATAATCACGGTAACTAATAGTTACTACTATATTAAAGTGTTTAGTTATTAGATTTGAATATTTAATATGAAGTTAGGATTCATGATTAGAAGTTGGACTTCTCAGCAACGTCCTAATACTGCATTTTAGTACTCTTTTCCAACCTGCAACCTGTGACATTCCTCTCCAACCCTACTGCCAATTCGCACTTCCCCTTTCCGCAGCTGCAAACTCTCTCTAGTCCTAAAGACCGCCTGGGGCGGTCATTCTCGCCTCTCGTCGTCGTCCTCTTCAGCGTTCCGTCCTTCGCGACCTTCCTCGCTCCCTCGGCGTCCTCATTGCGAGTGAGAGACACGTCGCCTGCCTCCCAGGGCCCCAAACGCCGCCGCTACACGTCACGCCGTTAGCGCGGAGTCCTGGGAGCGAGGACCGGCGCCCGCCGGGGGTCTTTCCGCCGGCACCTCGCCTTCCCCTCGCCGCCACCGCCGCCCGCTGCCCGAGGGGGCCTGATGAAATTAGAAGACGTCTGGTGAAAGACAATGCTGCACGCGGCTTCGGCGGTGGCGCCGCGGGTGTACAGGGAGTGCGGGGCGAGTACCATGGCGGTCACCAAGAACCAAGTGGAAATGGGAAGCTGACAAAATAGGGTCTGGTAATTTGTGTGCAGGTAAGGATGTGCAGATTAAGGGAGTGGAATGTTTCTGGAATGGGGCTAGAGGTAAACAGAGGTCCACAAGTGTTGGGGTAGAGAGTGGATAGGATAATGGGGTTGGTGTAATAGGAAAGGTGAAGCGGGCTAGAGCTTGCGGGGTTGAGTGTTCACATTAGTTTCGGGAGAGGTTGCGGAGTAGGAGTTGCGTGAGAGAGGGTAAGAGGTATAATAGGGATTGAAGAAAAAGGGGCCTGGGATAAGAGTTACCGGGCAAGGTTTGTTCTGTGTTAAAGATGAGTAATATGGGGTGTCTGCATCAAAGACATTTTACGACCAAGGTACTTTTCTGTCGAGAGAATCAGATACGTGGCGATTAAGGATAGATAATGGATGAGAGGACAGAAAGAAAAGCAATACTTTTCCAATGTTATTTGATTATACGTTTTCTGACGCATTATGAAGAAAAATATACGATGCTGATTATCAGAGAAAGTCAGAAAAGGAAAGATGAGAAAAAGTGTAGTTCTAAATAGGAAACAAAAATATATGACTCAGAGTCTAAGATGTACTGGTATTTACGAAAAAGACGTGCTGAAATCGGTAAGTGTAATTTTGTGAAACTGGCAAAACAGAATATTCTAAGAAATAAGACGAACTTCTGCAGCACGAAAAAAGTATAGCAATAGTCACATTAAAAAAATCAGGAAAACGAAGAATTGTGTGCAAAAAATGTGTACAAAAAGCATTTTGAACGAAAGTTTGTCGCAAACGCAAGTAGTCTCAGATGGTCTGATAAGAGTGAGGAGCAGTCCCAGTTTCTTAGAACCGAACTAAAATATAATTTTAGCTGTTCCAAACGACACCATACTTTTCGAAAACAATACTGAGAAATAATAGTTTTTATTATTAAAATGTAAGTATGCTGCCAATTAAAGTAAATAACTTATTATAGTACATTTCAAAAATTGAAAAACATCATGCAGCCAAAGTCTTACGAAAGCCTTGAGTGCATTAAAAATTGTCATTTCAAAACATATTTTAGCATGTGCTTGAAACGAGGTAAACAACACACAACGAAGTGCGTTGGCATGGCTTCCCTACACCGAGTCAACTAGACGCAGCACAGATTGTCTGATGAGAGCAAGGGGCAGCAACAGTTTCATTGAAGCGTATTAAAATATACTTTTATCTTCCCCAAATTATACCATACTTTTCGAAAACAATACTGAGAACTAATAATAATTATTTGTTATTAAAATAAAGGTGTGATGTCAATTGGAGCAAGTGTTTTAGTGCATTTTAAGCAAATGAAAAAATGTGTAGTCACAGATTTACGAAAACTTACGTGCATCAAAACGTTGTCATTTTGAAGCATGTTTTCGGTAGACGCTTTAAACTAGGCAAAGAGGCAGTGAAGCAGCGAGGAAGAGCGCGTGAAGGCGCGGCTTCACTTCGGTGAGGCAACTAGGAGCTGGTTAATTTGCCTGATGAGGGAGGGGCAGTCCCAGTCCCAGTCTCTTTGAATCGTACTAAAATATACTATCATCTGCACCAAACGACACCATACTTTACAAACAACGAAAAAAATATTGAGAAATAATAATATTTTGTATTACAATTTATGTATGGTGTCAATTAGAGCAAGTAAAACCTTATTTCAGTACATTTCAAGAAAACTAAAAAAAATGTGCTTCCGAAGACTTACAAAAACTTTCGTGCTTCAAAACGTTGTCATTTTGAAGCATGTTTTCGGTAGACGCTTTAAACCGGGCGAAGAGGCAGCGGAGACGCGAGGAAGAGCGCGTGAAGGCGCGGCCTCGCTGCGCCGGAGCTCACGCGGGGCGCCGGGGGAGGCGCTGTTTACTTAGCTCATTGCCAGGAATATTCATGAAACTGCGCGCTGATGAGCTGCGCTTCATTGATATGGCGCCGGTGCCGACGCCTTTGAACCAGGATAGACCCAGGGCACAGCCGCCTCGTGCCGTGACGCGAGGCGAGAACGTGTCCCGCTTCGTGCCAGGTCAATTTTCTGACGCGGTCTCGATCATAGCTGGAAGACGCATGCTGTATTGATGACGCAACCCGCACGACATAAATGTTTGTAGAATTGCGGTATGTGGTTTTTGGTAGGCGAACTTGATGTGCGTCAAGTTAATTCGTTTGAGCTACTACAAGGAATTTAAAGTGATGCATTTTTTCGGAGAGCAAGCCACTACAAAACATTATCAATTTTCGATATTTAACACTTACGACTTGCAAAAAAATATTATATTGCCGTGTTAATCATTAATTTATCAATATTAAAAGTTTTTTCTGTTAATCACATCACCACCACCATCATCATCATCATCATCATCATCATCAATGCATGTGCTAATCAACAAACAATTTAATTGATCTGCTTAAAACTCTATCTATGCGTACATACGGCGTACAATGTGTTTCGCAACTACAATTGTTTTTAATCTTTAATGCATTGACAGACCAGTATTTATTTTATTGTATCTTTTGTGTAGTAAAGAGAGAAAAGCTTAAAAAACCTTTCAGTAAGGATTGTTCATAGTGTAAGTAAATTGCATGATTTATAATCACGCAATCATAATGCCTATACCACATTCCGTGAAATTAAAGAAGGCGGAGGACCTCAAGAAAAGACTGGTTCCCATCCTCCATTTGCCATATGCCAAGTGATATACCCAGTTATACAAGAACCACAATAGCAACGTTTGAAGATGACACTGCTTTGTTATTCACTGAAAGAAGTATGACCGAAGCAACAAATTAATTACAGATCGTAACACACAAAGTTGCATAATAGGTTTAAAATTGGTGCATAGAAATCTATGATACCAAGTAACATCACGTAAATTTTACCAATTGTAAAAGTGAGGCACTCTCAATAAGGATCAATGGCAAAGTGTATCCTGTCGCAAAGACAGCGAAATATTTGGGTATGACTTTGGATTCAAAGCTGCGCTGGAACACGTCAAAATGAAGAAAACGAAACTAAATTTGAAAATCAATAAAATGGTCTGAATATTGGGAACAGAATATCCGTTGACCGTTTATAGTAAATTACTACTCCACCAACACATGCTCAAACCAATAAGGACTTATGGCATACAGCTTGGGAGTTGTGCCAGAAAAGTTCATGTTTATAAAATACATAAAATTCAGAATACGATGCAGTGTAATGCGGTAGATTCTCCTATGCATATGCGAATGAACCGACTACGTAATGACCAGAACATAAAGATAGAAGAGTAATTAAAGAGTATACAGTAAAACATCAGCGACGTCTACTTAGTCACAAAAACATTGATGCGTTAAATCGTTAATGAGTTAAATGCGATTATAAAAAGAAGAAACCGACTGCCATTCTGTAGTGTGCGATATTTCCTGAAATGAACTTAAGTGATTTCTGACGTTGGTCATGTGTATCACAAAAACTGTTAGTACTTATATTGTTAGATATAACCCTTGTTACATTTATTGTAGTTATTGTAGTATTAATATTATTTTGAAAAAATGCGAGATAGAGAAGAAGGTAGCTTGAAAAAAGAAATGAATCCTTGGATCTTGATTTGATATACTTTGAGTGCAAACAGATTACCATTTTCTTTCTGTACTGCGGTTATACCGTTTCAAACATTAAACATTAATTGTAACATTAAACATTAACAATTAATTGGTCTGAATTTTTTCTTTATAACTAAATATTCTAGCCTTTGAGAGTATCAAGAGCTTCTTAATTTTATTGACGTCCTGAAAATATATGGCTTGAGTTAGGTGTCAACCCCTACGTGGTTCTATTTAAGATAATATGCAAATAAAGGAATACACGATTATGTACAACAGGACATAATAAATTTATCCACAACATATCATCTTACAACTAAAATATTAAAATGTTTACACAACGCCAAAACAGTGCATAAAATGAGCAATAAACGAGACTATAGCGTCCACATTACTGTTTCCTTCGACCCGCAGCCTGGCGGCGCAAGTCAAACTTCCCATCTGACGGCGACCGCCGAGGAAGTTCACCAGAGGCAGCGACCAATGCGCTTGCGGATCTGACAGCGTAATGACCTCGGGGAAATTAAACACAGGCCCGCCTAGTGTTGACCACCTCAGCCCTTTGTACGTCGCTCACCGCTCGCGGAACTGAGCGCGGAGGCACGGGGGTGACGGAGACAGGCGAACCACGCCCCCTTGAAGGCGCAATTTGGAAACGGTTAATTGTTTAAAAGGCCCACCCTTTGTCGTAAGGGTCGGTTTCTCCCAGGACCCGAAGAGAAGGTAGGCAGGCAATACGGTCGTTGATGAACTCGATATGGCATGTAGAGATGGGTAGAAAGAGGAACTGTCCGATGGGGAGAGAATGGGGAGGCGGAAAGGGTGGTAATGAAAATGTAGGGAGCTGTAGTACAGTGATGAAGATAGCTGAGTAAAATTTCCAATCCTTTTGTTGGTGAAAGTAACGGAACTATGGAGCTGAAGTTGTTGATGTCGAAGGTGGATGCAGTAGAATGGAGAAACGGATGTAATGAATATGTTGATGTAGAACTTTTTTTGAGAAATCACACCCGATGAAAGTTTTTGCATGTAAATTTACGAGAAAGATAATAATGGTAGATTCGTCGGTAAATAGGATACTAGTAAATAATATGGTCGTAACAATTGTCATAGTACGTGTCGCGTAATTAATCTCAGAATATCCCCGACAATATATTTTGCAAAGGCAGCAGTTGAATCATAATTGCACCGAATATTTGTCCGCACAAAATCCGTTGTGAAGCCGATCATGGAGTGCCACTGGTGATAGTGGGAATGGTGATAGCGACTCGCTTCTCTCTGTACGAATTTGGATATTTTATGAGATGTTGAATACCCTCCCCGCATTCCACGAACCAAGGGACGTAAAGACTGAAATATTCATGATTCCCGAGTGCTATGAATAACGTGGAAACATTGGCGACATCGAGTCGGAAGTATGATGAAGAGAGAGAGATAGGGAGAGGGGGGGAGAGAGAACGAGAAAGAGAAGGGACGGAGGGAGGGAAGAAGGGAGAGAGGGAGCATATGTAAGAAAGCACATGTTACCTCAGTATTGACAGCGTTTCGATTTGAATATTTTGAATACAATTATTGGAGATACCATTAAACATTAGTGAAATTATGTGCGTGATAATCACTATGACATTATAAGTATATTTTTTATTCATATTAATTAATTTATTTAATAAATAATAGCGATCTATGAAGACGAATATAATCATTATTAATAGGTGGTCCGATATTTACAGTACTGGAACTTACGCAACATAAGGGTGTTCTTTTGTGTACTAGCTCAAAGATATGGGGCTAGTATAAAATCCTCAATATTAAAGATTAGTACACTCTTTTGTACGGGTGAAATACGTTTTTGTAAAGGATAAGTACTTTTATTGTGGAAGGTAAGAATATTGAAGACAAAGAATACCGTCTTATTCTTCAGTAGAACTATACCCCCTTGGAACCTCTCAATTTCACGTCTTTATTTAAGAAAGACCGGACCGAACATTAAAGAAAGCCTAGTGCATAATGAATTTAAGTAGTGAAGTACAATAAAAGCAGTGAAACAATGATATTAATTGTACTCCCTTGAAATTTTAAAGCATATTAAAGTTGATTTAGTAGCTCGTAAGAATTTTCCGAGCAAAAGCCATCTTGCGAGATCTCAAGGTGCAGTGCACACTCCGGAAGAAAGAGAAAGAACGTGGAGTGAAGAAACAAAAGAAAGAGGGAGACGCGTCGGTGGGAGGAGAACTCGATGAGGGACTGGGAGGGGATGGGAGGGCGGGAAGAGGCGAGGTAAGGTCTGAGGAAACTAAGGGACGGTTCGCAAAAGAACGGGAAACGTTCCTGGAGTAAATCTCTCGCTGCAGCCCTTCTCGTCCGGGGTCTCCGGAAATGAGTCGTTAGCCCCGCGCGGGGCCGCCGAGCAGGGGGGGGGGGGGGGGGCAGAAGGACGAGCAGAGGTAAGGGAGAGAGAGGGAAGGTGGAGTAGGAAGGCAAAGGGAAGAGGAAGCCTCAGACAGCCACCCACTGCCTTTTGGCTCGGGAACTCTTCTGTGTTGATTTTTTTTTGTTTCTTTGCTGATGTCCTCGTCCATACTGTGGAACATGTTCAGTGGAACGACATGAACGATGTTGTTTTCTTTTGATTACAAAACTTCTAAAGGAGGTCGGAATAAACAATTAATTGAGAGTTCATATCAACTGTAAATTATGTCACCCTAGATAATATTGATCACATGAATAGAAATCAGAACCAATATCAAAGTGTGCTCATGAAGTGACAACCTGCAGTAAATCATAGAAATATGACATTATAAAATTAGGGTTACGACAAAATAAATATAAACGAAATTGTCTTAAAACGATATTAATTTTTTAATAAGATGAAAGAGTTAAGAGTATTACGCACTTATTAATGTAATAAAGAGACTAAATAATTACTGGAATAGTATTATAGATTTACATTTAACGAAACATGCAATAATATTTTCGAAAAATCTCAATGCCGAGAAACTAAATCATAGACATACTTTGAATTATTTCTGATTGTAATTAGCGAACTGATATCGAAAACCCATAAAAATCCCTTTCAAGAAAGAAATTATATTATGCAAAAGGAATATATTAGGATTATGCATAACTAATATATCTGTGAATACGTGCAAATATTTCTACTCCATTTACCATTTTGTTTGAAATGAACGATTCAGTAATATTTATAAAATAATTTAACAGTTATTTGTATTTGATCATTACTCTGTTTTGTCAAAAGCTTTGAAAGGACGTAATAATTCAATTATAATGAGTGTGCGCACCAATTCAGCATAAACGTATCGGCAGGCGATAATATGACTGAATCGGCTCACTGATAACTTTATTTCTTTTTAATTATAAACACAGGCCACAATGACCTATTCCAAACAGACGTTTTTAGCCTCACATCTTATCTGCGTGACCTCAATGCACGGGCAATCGCGCTATCTCTCTGCACAATCGCCCATCGGAGCGAGCGCTGGTGGGGCAGACTGTGCCGGCAGCTTTTCACCGAAAATCGCAGGCGCAGTCGTCCTCTGCTGACGCGAACAATTAATAACCGATAGAGAGCTAGTTAGCCATGTGGTGCCATAAAATGGCAGCGGAGTCCGCACGCACGAACGACCGCGGTGCGCGCTAGTGCTGCACTCTCCGCCAACATTGCCCACCGACCTGCACACTGGGTCGGATAGCGCGCTCAGCCAAAATCGATAAATATTGAATACAATACATGAAAACTAAATGTAATTGAAATAAATATTTGATAATTATGTATTATATTATTATCATAACAGGTCGGTAAATGAAACCAAAGTGCCTGAACCTTAGTTACATGAGACTTAAAAGTGAGGTTTGATTTTTCGAAAAGCAGTCGGAAATCTGGCATTTATAGACAACTGTTTTCTCTAGCAGATTATGTAAATTTATTAATGAAATGTGAAAAAATGGCTTCAAAAAAAGTATTCTAATGGAATAAAACCTTGTGTAATTCGCCTTCAGCCACTCAGCGAGGACCTGGAAAATATTGCTTAAGTGCACATTAATGAACTTACTCTGCGGTAATAAAAATTATGAACGCAAAAAAATTTGTGAAATACAGTTTATAAAATTATTTTTGTAGATTTACAATACTGCTGACAATTGGTTACGAAATGACATGTTACCTGCTATCTTCCCTCGTGTTACCTGCTATCTTTCCTCCCAAATTTTATTTTCGCTGGCGATGCCATTAATTTAACGGAACTTACAATATATAATTTCATTGAATAACGTAATTAATTCGTTTTAGTTTTAATAATGTTTTATCTGGCATTAAAAATAATGAACAGTTTATGTCTCTTATGGTGTTACTCTGCTCTATAATTAGTAAAACGTTTATTTTCATTTTATTTACCACACATTTACGATATTTAAAAAATGTTCTGTCTGTAGAATTATTTGCTTGCAAAGTGTTAGCGTGCTGTTCCTGTCATTTCGCCACACTGTGCATCGCCCCTGCTGCTGCTACTGCCTGCGTCACGTGACTCCGCGTTTTGCGAGAGCTGCGGCTCTGTTTTGCGGTTGAACGAGTCATAGCACATTTTATACGTCACGTCCAGGATTATTCTGGTGACTCTCGGCTTATGAATGAGTTGATGCATGTGACAGGTCTTGAAGTGCCATTCGAGTACTATTTATTGGTTTTCTAAGTACAATTTAGTGAAAAATTGAATTATAGTATTTTGTCGTGACATTTATTGTTTTGATATAAATGTTATAATTAATGTAAATGTAATATAAAATCATGTTTTAATTGCTATTAGAAATGTGCTCGGGTGAAATACCACTTTGCAGAATGATTAATTTAAATTAAATGTCCTTTAAATTAATATTACTATGCAACATTTCATGGAATAATACAAACATACAATTTGAGCGATAACATTTGGACAACGTACAACAACAAATAAATGAAGGAATCAATCACAGATTTACGCACTACTTAAGTATCATTTTAAACGTTTTTCACCTACTAACAATTGTAGATAGATGACACCCAATATTATCACATAATATGAATAGTTTTACCATTAAAGGGAATATTTAAGAAGTTATGAGAATCAAAATAAATCGGGAAGCTCAATAATTGTCACAATATTTTTCTTCCATAGTTGTACTCAATTTTGTTGCATCGACTTAAAATGTTTCAATTTAAATAAACATACAATTTAGGCTATCTTTGACGGTTTGGCTAACCGAACATTAGAAGTAATCTCAAATATTAATAAAACCGCAATGAAATAGAAAGATAAAATGTTCTCTAATCCATAGCATTTGAGCAATATTTCAACTGGTAGGAAAATAAATGTAGGAAACAGTTACGCGATTATTCTTCTGATGTTATTAATTTAGAAAAAAACGCAAAAAAATATAGAAGTAACGCATTGTGAATATTAAGACCTTTTATTTTATAAATCGTGAGTTATGTTAGTTCAAAAAGTTTTGAAATGGCTAACTCAGCATTTTTGATTCATATTTGTTCCTTATTTCTTTATACGCAACACATCAGCGGAGGTTAGATCCTTACGTGAATAGACGTGCCTTGTAAAGAAATTAAAGTAAAGAAATCTCCACTATGGCAACTCACGCCTTCGCTTGACTGACTTTCTTCGTCGAATCGGCGTTATTTAATTCGAATACGCCAAGAGCTCAACATCCTTCTGGCGAAAAGCGCGTATTGATTTACCAGTTCCCTGAAACAGCCCTCTTCTCGGCGAATTAATGGCCTTAAAGGGTCTCCAATAAATTAGCGCGACGTCTTTCGAAATAAATCAATCCTGAAACACGAGTGGATAATTGTTTCCGAGCAGATTCAGCTTGTTATCGTTATATAATTGCCCGACGACCCGTTGGCTGATCAGAGGACGCTAGTGTGCGCCATTGCGCTGCCATAGTTCTCTCGTCGCCTTCTGCAGGCGCTAATGTCGCCTCCAACACTGCGGAGATAGAGGGACTCTGGAGACAAAGAAGCAAATTGCCTTGGACATTAGTGAAGAGAAGTTCACGAGCAAACGTAATAGGCAATAGGAAGCACGGGCTCACTTAGAGTAAGAACAAATGTATTTCTCAATTCAATTTACTACTACTGAAGATATCTGTAATTCTTAAAATGAGTAAATTTGAAACTAATATTTTCATGCTGACTTATATTGTCTCCATCTTACAAACAACTAACATAATTGAAACGCTTCTAGAATGGAATAATGAGTAGCTGAATCCTCGAATTACATCGCACAAAAGTGAGAGCTGGACAGAAGTTGCCACAAAAGGTATTCGTATACGGACTGTATGCACTATATGGAAAAAAGAAAAAAATGCTTTTTATGTCGTTTAGTACCTAATTTCCAACACCGATGAAATGGGGGAGGTTTACAAATTACGAAACAATAAATTACTATTCATTGTGAATAGAGTTAAACAAGTTTCTGAAACTGTTTTGAAGTGTTTTGTATTTATCAAGATGAGAACATGTAGTTGAAGCGGGCTATTGTAGTAAATAATGCTATACATTTTTAAAACTGAATGCACCACATATAATTATAATCAATGATTATTTTTAAAGGGATTCATGTGCACTACGGTTGTTGCACATTGCGTTTATATACACTCATTAATCTTGGAATTAAAAAAATTACGTAAAAACTCCGCATCATGGCGTTATAGTTGACGAAGGGAACATCCCAATAATATCCTCGCATCATTTATTTCACACTCACGTGCTTGAACCTGCAATGACGAAAAGTCAGCTGTTTTTGATCGATCAATTGCAACTCGGAATTCAAAACTACGAAGACCAAGTACAATTGACTTGTAATACTCATGCACATTTTCTTGAGCCCTCTTCTCGTTAATGAGGAGTGGGGAAGTTAGTTATTTCGACGCCAGGACGGATATATAAAATCTGTGGCTCGTTCTCAATCAAAAATATTTCCTATTACACAGTAGCGATCAATTACGCTCATCAGATTTTGTCAACAACGCTCATAATCATCATCGTTCATAATTCTAGTAAACGATAGTAAAATTGTAGCTAACGATAGTAAATGTGTGGAATAGATATTCCCCAGTTCAAGAAAACAAGCGCGTCGTGAAAATGACGAACTGAACAAGTGACGGCGTTTAAGCGTTCGTTCAATGAATTAAAAAACATTTTAAAAAAATTGTGTATTTATCAGAAAACCAGTTAATAAAAGTAAATTATAACTTATCCACAAAAAAGGCCCCATTACCTTTCATTTGAAGAAATAATTACGACATTTTTTAAGTACAAGGCTCAAATTCGTTTTGTAATACCAAAAAACTTAAAGTTTTTCATCGACAGTAATCAATTTCACGCCACTTTAAGGAGATGAACTGACAGCAAAGCTTCCCTTACGTTGCGTAATCGGATGTCTACTGCACTACAAATTCTCATTGCTGGTTTCCAGAAATGTTACGTAACACAATCATGTGGCAAAGTGTTATGGCTTTGAAATAGAAATACAAGATGACATAATATTAATAAAAGTTTTTAATTCAAAATCGATACACACGATATAATCATGAAAAATTACTAAAAACGTAATACTTAGAGACAAATTTAAAAACATAGCACTTAACAATGTATTTTACATCCTTTACATCACTCAACCACAAAACCATATTCACCAAAATATATATTTAACGTAATGGGCAAATCATATTCACCGGTGTAGTTTGCGTTATCTTTTACCGCTGCAGTTAACCTCCCCTACAGAGCGGGCGATGCTCATGGTGCGGTGGCCCGATGTGGCACCGGCAGACGCGAAACTTTTGCGCGGAGCTGTACGTGTTTCCTCGACGCTGAGTTCATTAGTTTCCTCGCTGTCAATAACACGGCGACGACCCGGGTAATCAAGTGCGCGCGGTCTCCTCCAGGGCGCCGCTTATTCCTCAGCACCCGCTTCCCCCACCACCCCCGCGCCCCATTAGGGCGCCGCGCCTGCACCACACCGCCCCGCTGCTTCTCCGCCACTTCACTAACAGCCACATCACCTCACCATCACTCTACCTTGCTACTGAGAGATGCTGCGTCTTTTCCGACTTGTCTGTACACCGCTACGTTGCTTATTTCTCTGCACCCCCTTCCCCCACCACCCCCACGCCCCGTTTCGACTTGCCGCTTCCTCACCACGTCACATCACGCGAACTCATCACCACTCTACCTTACTACTGAAAGGTGCTGCCTCCTTTCCGACTTGCCTGTACACCACTCTGTCATCTCACCACTCCGTCGCTTATTTCTCTGCACCCTGTCGCCCCACCCGTCGACGCACCTTTACGGCGCCCCATTCTAACTCGCTGCTTGCAGACCAATTCAATAACAGGCACACGCACCTCACACGACCTCTCCAGCACTCTCCCTTATCATTCAGGAACGTTGCCATCTTTCCGACTTGTCTGTTCTATGCTCCATCATGTCACCACCACATCGTCGCCACACTACGACGACACCAAATTATGACGCCACCAACAGCGGAATGTTGCTACTTTTCCTACTTCTCTGATCACCGCCTATCATCTCAACACCAGGACGTCGTCTAAAAGCACATCGCCTCAGTATGGAGTCGTCCATAAATGACGAAACGCCAAACACGGGGGAAGGAGGTTTGAGGCAGCGTTACATAGAGGGAGGGAGCGTTAGGCTAATATTACGTATTACGTTTTTCACATTTTTTGGAAATAATCAATTTTTTCAATCTTATACTAAAACATTAAAATATTAACTATTTTTTTGAAAAATTCAATAAATTAAAGTGATTATGTGTAAATTATTACAATGAACGGAAATATTTTTCATTATTTTTAATTCAATATGTACGATTACGAAGAAAACTTTTAAATCTTATCTATATTCTAGAGTCGAATTAAATGGGCATAGTAGACTCTCCCCAAGCGACATCCACGAGGGTTTGTGAAGGGCTTTGTGTCAAACATTTTCACGTCTATGCGTTTTCCTTTACCCAAAAATTGCTCTCAATCTAATTTTTAAGTGTAGACAATTAATTCTGACTTTAATTACCACAAATTTGTAAGATACATAACACAAATAAAATTATTACAAATTGTTTTTACTGCAATATAATTTATTTTTACTTCTTGTAATTGGGTTGTTCTTGCGAGTGTTACATAATTATTTAGGGCGAGTTCCATTGAGTGTTTCGAGTGCGTCACAGGGAGGAGAGGGGGTATTCAAAATACTGAAAATTAGCGTAACGTAATTTATGAACGGCTCCTATGATGCCTTCCCAGTACCACAAAACCTTTCCAACTCTGTGCTTCCTCACCTCTTCAGTAACAACCCATCATATCTCGCGATCTCCACCACTCTACCTTTCCACTAAGAAAGGTTGTCAGCTTTCAAACTTATCCGTCCACGGCTACATCATTTCACCACTACGGCGTCGCCCCGCTACAACATCGCCCCGTTATGTCGTTTCCCCGCCACCACAGCAACTCTCCGACCCGCTGATTCCTTCAGATTCATCACGCCAACAGCCACATCACTTTACGCGAACTCATCATCACTTTTCCATTCCACTCACACCTCCTTTGCTACTTGCTCGTTCACCTCTCTGCCGTGTCACTACCCGTCGTTCCTCTGCATCGTTGTCTCATTAGCAAGCTGCATCGGTACCAGAACGTCTGTCTAACTAGTTTTCTCACCACTTCAATAACTTCCACATCACTTTGTACGATAATTCACTACCTCACTACCTTTCCATCCAAATATACTGCTACCTTGCTACCTTTCCTCTTCACCACTCCGGTATCTCACCACTCAATTGCCCTGCCACCACGCCACCTTTAATAGGCCGCCGCCCCGCTACCACGGCACTTAAGCGACCTGCCGCTTCCTCACTTGTTCAGAACACTTCGGAACACTTTCATTTCACGTTATTTCATCACCTGGAAACTATTATTCAGAAAAGTAGAGATATTACCTTTTCACTACTTCGACATCTCTCCATTCTGTCGATTTGCTAAACTTTATCACTCTTCTGAGAGTTCAATGACGAAAAGTGTTTCCCTTAAACCCCTCAATCTGTCTTCAGCGTTAGTGCAGACTAGTCCACTCACAGGTTACAATAATAACAATAACAATAATAATAATAATAATAATAATAATAATAATAATAATTGCTAAGTCATTAGAAAATAAATTAAAACACTAGCGGTATCGCGTACAGTTGGCACTAAATAACTACAAATTTTACATTATGAACTAATATACATCACTATATACTGATAAACATGTTTCACATTATTTGTAAGCATAAAAATACATTTAAGTGTATTTTATAGTAAAACTATTTTCCAAACGCAAGAAGCACTATATAAGTAACACATATAGTGACGTAAAACTACCAAGTAGTGATAATAAAGAATTTTAAAAAACTTTCCTTTTTACTCAAGAGCATAACACGTAACATGTTCTTTTACAACCTGCTGCTAAGCGGGCCTCGTCGACAGGCCCCGGTGCCTGGTCGATTTACCACGCGCCACTTCGTGCACTGGCAAGGCGTTCAGGAGGGAAACGTCATTACGCAGGACATTCCGTCTTTAGAGCGGAGCTAAGTGCACGGCAGCGGTGGCAAAGAAAACTTTAAATTAGGTATCGTCAACTTGTATGGCAATTTCAATATTTCATTCACTTCGCAGCAACTAAATAACACAATAAAACTCCGTCACGCCAAGGAGTGGCTGCAGGCATTGTTTTAAAAACTTTCTTCTCTCCTCGGCTTGCTCCCTCCTCTTGACAACTCCCGGTCTTTTTCCCCTTCTCCCCGCTGTGACATCCCCTCTCACTTTTGGAAGTCCCCGTCCCCTTACGCAGCTCTCGCTCTTCTCCTTATCTCGCATTATTTTCGGAAGGCGCAGGAGATGCGGCGCCGAACAGCGCAGCGTCGCCCTGCGGATGGCGACCGCTGTGCGCTCTGGTGGATCATTCCCGAACTAGAGGCGTCGGTGCCTTCCCTTTCAGCCTCTCGATCACCTCTCCCCCGCTCCCTTTATGGCGATGCGTGCTCCGCCGTTGCTGAACTTCCTTGCAATTCTACGGCTTCATCTCTTCGTTTAGTTTTCACCAAAACCCATTGTTTTAGATTTGAATGCGGGAGCGAAAATGGTCAGAGGCTGATAGTTCCATGCTATCCGATCTCCCGCTCCGTCTTCAATTGAATCCAACCGTATCTCCTATTGCACCATAGAATGTTGTTCCCATCCATAATACCATGTTAACAGAGCCTATTATTATATCTGGGATTTAGAATGAATTGATGGATGGTATTAATAATGGTATGAATGATGAGAAAAAATATAAGTAGCAATGAAAATGGGAGTCCCTCTCCTTCGCAGAAAACCCATCGCAAATCGGCTTGTGGTCAATCATTCTAGATAAAAAGGGTAGTACTGCGAAATATAAGAATAATTTACATTTTTTCACAAGAACAATTTCAAGACCTCAATAAATTGTAAACGTATTAACTTTTCTGGGACCTGGACGTCACATGTCCCTTGGCGTCTGGATGATCCAAATATTTTATAACAATACGCTTATAGGTTCAGAACACGGATTACAGCATGTGTCATTTCTGTTACTCTTGCCACATCTGTCGCACCATCACTTCCATTTCTACTCTTGCGCAAACCGCTTCTCCCTCGTCGATCCCAGGTTCATCGCCGCAGCCAGCGCCCCAATCTCCCATTTCCCCTATATCTCCTCGCCTCCCCCTCGTTGGTCTTTCCCCTTACTCGGCACAGGCGCCCCTCTCTCCCCGCTTTCTCACAACTCCCCTCCTCCGCCGCTAGCGGAGCGAAGCTCTGTAAGTGGCAGCGGAATGAAGAGGTAAGCGCGAAGAAGAAGAAACAGTAACAACAGAGGAGGAGGAACATCGTCTGAGCGTGCGCGCCGCGAGAAATGGAATGGTAGAAACTTGCGCGCGGAGGGAAGTTGGAGTGAATGTATACGCTGGGCAGGTCGCGATATTTGAAGTGCCGGTGAGGGAAAGGCACAGCAGCGCGGCAACGCTTGCAACGGGAGTGAAGCGGGATTATTTCTCTGCGGGAAGAACAAGGAGTGTCAGCGTTTGAATATATTACAAGGTAATCCCAATCTGCGACCTGGCCCAACATTCCAGAGTACCGTCTGTCTGTACAGACGCTGCTGAGAATAAAACGCACAAAACCTCTTAGGAGAAATATATCCTTCAGAGTGCAACTTCTTCGACGAATCTTCAGTCGTTTGTTTCTTTTGCGAGAAGCGGTAGCAAAGGAACTTTACGAGATAAAGATTTTTACAATTACTATACAGTGAAATGAAAGCACGAGTTAAATTCTAGAAGATAAAAAGAAGAAAAAGTATATCTGTTTTTTTGGAGTTGAATGTTCTTTTCCTTTTACACTTCGGACTTACGGAGTTGGAACGCAGTTTTACTTCCAAAGAAAGGATAACAGAAAAGAACTTGGAGGGTTATCATAAAACAAATTTCACTTGAGTAATTTCAATACAGGTAAACTACGATGAGACGAAGACGTCCATAATTCGCTTCATATTCTCAGTACATAAATTATAAAAGAGCACAACAAAAATGTATATAACGATTTGTAAAATCATGCTCACTTCTGTAACGGAGTCACGGTTTCTGCAAATAATTTACTGAAGCTTCAGTAAGCCATTCTGAACTTAACATTATTTAGCTTTCAATTTGACAAATTTGGCTGTATGGCATACTCATCTCACATTTAATACTAACCAAAAATGATGTTATCCAGAAGATTCTGTGAACTGATAAAATGGTTTATTTTGTTATCTGATTCGATATTTTGTTACTGTAGGAATATTCTGTGTTGAGAAAATATGTATTATTCCAAGGGGAATGAAATATGTGTACATTTCAACGACAAATACGAGTATTTTCGTATTTATAGTTATTTGTGTCTCGAGTCCTCTAAACGAGTCTTTAAAAATGAAGCTGGAAGGTTAACTGCGAGGCGGAGCGATAGCAAAACCGACTAGCATACTACTTTCAACATGTCTGTACAATAATAATTGTAGGAATCAATTTTATTTACGTTTATTCCCAAAAATTATGTTTTGTGTCATCGTCATATTTATCCCACGATTTATGAGCATTCATAAAATCTAAACTCTCAAGTCCGCAAAAATATTTTTAATGAACTCTCGAGCATTTTATTGGGAGTGGCAATGGACGTGCTCTTACATCGTTGTTTAGATGATTGGTTGCTAAGGGACTAAAGGCGTGTTACAAACCTATGTAACAAATTATAGAGATATTAATACAAATTTCAGAAGAAGTACTCCTCTTTTAAAAATGAATATAAAATATCTACTGAGAAAAGTTACTCGTTTGCTTGTAACATAACATAACATAACATAACATAATATAATATAACATAATATAATATAATATAATATAATATAATATAATATAATATAATATAATATAATATAATATAATATAATATAATAAATATAATATAATAAATATAATATAATATAATATAATATGACAATGCCATTGATCCCAATGTTGGGCAAGGCGTTCCACAGTATTGGGTGGCTCAAAATTAAATTCGCTTTCAGTTGAGCTTACCCTGGAGAGCGTTTTGATAAAGCATATTGTCCACTCTCCATATTATTGACTACTGTTCACTGTTATCCAATGTCTATATTATTGTTGTCCGGCGGGGCGAACTTTCATAAGAAAATTTTCATATATGCTAATGTATCAAAACGAAATTTTTAAAGCATTACAGTTGTTTGGGCCGATCAGATGGCCGAGATCTCTAAGGCAGAAGTGCCGTAGCGGTTTCGGACCAGAAAAGTCTCGGGTTCGAGTCCCGCCTCGAGTATGGGTGTATTTGTGTATGTCTGTATGTGTGTGTCGTCTTTAGGCCCCTCACTATCATCTATATTTCATCTTCCTTACCTCTAGAGATAACTACCCGGGTGGGTAAAAATAATATATAACTAAATGTTGATCCCATGATAAATTACATGCACCTCCCACAAGGTAATGTTACTGAGCCCCGGTAAATGCAGGGTGTATGCACGCGTGGTCCTAGTCGGCCTATTCGCGAGCAAAGAAAAGTAGTGTGGCTCATCTGTCCTCAGAAACAGAAAGCTACAGAAAGATGTTGCGATAGAAATATTTTTTAAATGTTTGTCTTTTATCATATTCGTAGGTTTAACTACCATCAATGTAATGCATCATGGCATAGTGGAGAAATTCCTTCCCCACCAAACGCTCATAAGTCTCGATTGGTAAATAGGAATGGGCCTAACCGTGTTTGACGGACGCAAGTTACTCTATCTGCATACATAGGTAGGCATTGTGTACATATATATCTGTATAAAAGGTTTAGTGGTGGTTTGTAAGGACACCTTGGTTACTTTAATTACTACCCGCGCGATGCCAAATGCAACTTTGAACGCGTCTTGAGGCAATGCTACAGTACCACACGTTACATGTGTGCCATATAGTACTGACTAATTTTCTCTACACAGCGATACCAATGTATTCGCGGGTAGTACGGTTGCGAAGATAAAAGGCATATTAGTAATACGTGTTTTCGTTCAATGCGGTTACATCTCTTTTAGTAAGCGACCTCCTGAGGGCGCAATTGAAAAATGTTGAATGTCAAGCCGAATGATTGAGCATTGTAATCGTTCAGTTTTGCTTGCAAGAGTATTTTCAGGACATTTTCGAATCCTATCTGATGCGCGAGTGAAACAACAAAGTTGGGTAAATTGCGGCAAAAATTTGCATGCTCTCGATATCATACTTTGTCGTGGCCACCTGCTTCGTTGTGATTTTTTTAAATCTTGTACGGCATAAAGAGTTCTCTCAAACGAGAGCACTTCTTCAATCGACTAACACCTTTCAGAGCTTCACCTGAAGGAAACTTGTGTTCATCTGTACGAAATGCTAAAGGATATAGTCGAATTAGGAGGTAAAAAGTGCCTCCAATTAAAATCGATAAACGTGATACTCATATGAATAAGAATAAAAATGCTGTAGGTTCCCAATATCAGTCTTCTGGGGAAATCTGTTGCAGAGATACACTGAAAAAACTGTTTTCACGTTTTATTTTTTTCTCAGTTTCTATTGCAAGTGTCAGGATGAAAAAATTGCAGTGAAGGGGGAAAAAGTTGTATATAAAGGATTTTTGTCAACCAATTTTGGCGTCAAATTAATACATTTTTAAAATCGATTTTCGACCGGATTACAATGAAGTACTACCTGAGTGTTTTTTCCAGAATGTGTCTCATAACATTCTATAACATATATCTTTCCAGATTTTTTAAACAATGTGGACGACAGTGAAAAAAAAAAACAATTTTATCAGATTAAAAAATTGAAATTGGTGCCAAAATGTGATTGAAAAAAAGTGATTCACCAATGATCCCGATTATCGATTTAGTTTGGGAGCTCTTTCCACACACTTATTCGGCTATATCCTTTACCCCTTATACTCATGAGCGGAGAGCTATTTGCAATGTCTACCCGCGTGAGACTAAGACAAGCATGAGCGTGAACAATAACAACTTCTTTCCTCCAGTAGGTCACGCAACTTGCGCCATTTCTCATTATGTTCTATAGTATTTTAGAGAAAGGATATTAGAGATATTTGCAAGCAGTATTTGAATGTTAGACGACCGTTAAAATGCAAGCGTTCGCTTCATACTTTAACGGTCGTCAAGTGTACAGATATCTCGTGCAAACTCTAGATACCGTTGAAGTCGAATGTAATGCTTATCGTGAAAAGGGGTTTATCAAATATCGATCTCCTTTGCTCTTTCTTACATTCAAGACACTTTTGAACTCTTTAAGTATCAAACGCTGCGGGATCCTAACAAAAAGGCACAAAATATATGCAAAATAAGTATCTAACATTTTAACTTCGAATAAGGATTGGTTTCAGAATGAAGAATTATAGCTTCTATGGGAGAGTAACTTCCGTCAAACGTACTCACTCCTGCTGGGAAACCCTGCAGAACTACTCGCATTTAAACAACGAGCGCGATGCACATATTTAGCTCTTCTTCCATCACGCGTAAAGTGCCAGGGCGCCATGTACGCACGCGAGGCATACATATTCAAGTAATGGATACCTTCATCAACACAACGGCAACAAAATAAGACCAACAATATAAATTCAAGTTGACAAAGATGTCATACATTATAGACATGTTAAAATTATTAGACTAAAGACATTTTGTAAGTTCCATGATATAATTGAAGACAAACGCAATAAAAAATGCAAATAAAGATTTGCATTTATTACGTTTACATTCGTGTACATGTTACAGTCATACATTTAATACTTACCGTTAGTGAGTGTGCCTTTTTTCCTAATAAACAAAGTTATCCTGTTTGTCATAATGCTTACCAACTCTTCACATGAGTTTTTTATTTCATCGTCGTGGTTCCATATCTCCTCTTATTTGTCCTCTACTTCTTGTATATTTACTTATTCTTCTCTTGGTAATAACCCATAAATTTTCTATCGGCGTCAATTCAGAGCTATTCCGTGGCCATTGTAGCACTTTAAATTGCTTTTGTTCCCAATTCTTGAAGACACTTTTGTTTTTGTGTCCCTGTGCTTCGTCATGCATAAAAATGGCATCTTCATTAGGGAACCACTCTAATTTGGGGAAAAAGTTTCTTTTCAAGGAATCTTTTGTATTGGTATTTACTCATTGTCCCTTCGACAATGTGTAATCTGGCAGGATCTTCCACAGACATCACACTTGACAGCGTTTGTCTCCAATTATATCATGGAACTTACGAAACACATGGTTTAATCTAATAATCTGAACACGTCTGTATTTCATTCAAAATGGCGGAGGAAACGATATATTATGTTTTTGTTACGTTCGGTTTCACCAAACTACCCTCCCCAGGGCACATATTGAAGAGATAAAAATCGTAGACTTTACAGTATTTCGAGAAGGAGGCCTGTATTTCTATTAGGTTTCCACGAAACAAACTTAGTGATAAATTGTAGCATCTGTACGAGCAAAGCACTCTCTAAGGAAGAGAAGGCAGTTCGTCAGCAGTCTCTTCCGCTCTCTTCTCCCATCCCCGCCCTCGCGTGCTGTCTCCTCCTTCCGGCGACAGCCGCTCAGTAACCCGGAACCGCCGCCGGCAATTACCATGCAGCGCAGCCTCGCGGTTACCGCGAGAAACGTGAGACAATTAAAGGGCGACGTGGCACCGGCGGAGGCGCCCTTGAAAAATGGCCTCATTCCAGGCCGAGTCCTAACGGGGGGATGCTCCCTTAGGGCTTGCCAGGGGGTGGAGGAGAAGTAGGAGGGGAAGGGTGAGGAGAGAGCAGACGTTATCTCTGCGATGTTCGGATCAGCGAGGGTGTTTGTGGAACCTTGGTGTCCTGGGGATGTTAGTAATCGCAGCACATCGCCGGTCCTAAAAGAATTAACTTTACCTATTACGACTTCACAAGGGGACTTTTGTTTTCTCGCCTTTTATTTGCGCACTGGAAGACTTCTGTCTTCCGGATTGACCATCCAAGAAAGGCTGAAATTGAAACAGGAATGTGGTATCAGTTTGTAAGTTGAGCCCGAATCTTCAATTACATTGCCGGTCATTGTTACTTCTTTCAAAATATTTATAATCCTAATAAAATCACGAAGGTATGCGATATGTTTGGGGATTCTCTCAAATGGAAATTAGTATATGCAATGGTGCATTGCATTGATATTCATTCCCTAAGCATTTTTAAATAATTACAAATATGTGTTTTGCATTTATTATCTCTTGAAAATGGTAAAAACTGAAGCATCAGGAACCACAGCAACTGCTAAATGTTGAAGTGAGAAAATTATCTATGTTTCCATTTTGTTCTTCGCTCTAAAATTTGGAATGTTGAAACGAGTATTATTCAACAGATCGTGAAGTAACAAATCTTCAGAAAATTTGGAGAATAATTATCAATAATTATAATGGTGAGGCTACAAAAAGGGCAGATTATGACAGCAGAAGAGTAGTTGGGGGAATGATGGTGTAACATATGATGAAATGAAGGAAAGGGAGCATACTAAAACATCAGAACTCATTTCGTACACTTCCTATGCGATGATGAGCTTTTAAATGCCGCATACAGAAGTCACACTAGCATCCACATAACGGGGCGCCTCGTTATGACTGGTATTAAGTAAACAAGGGAGCGCAAGGGGTGGCAGGCGAGCGACATGTGTACGCAGGTGCGTACACAACGGCCCAGGTCATATTAACAGTTATCAGTTTGATACTCCCCCACGTCTACTACATTCACCCCCCCCCCAAGTCACTGCCTGATTATAATCGTTCCTTTCCACCACATATTCCATCTCGCACCCTTATCTACAACTCAACAATCCTATCTCGCGTGCTTTCTCCTCCGCTCCGTCGGTTGTCAGGCGCCCTGGAGGACCTTACTCCAGCCGTGTGGGACGGATGCTCGCTTGCGTGCTCACGAATAAGGCCGAGACGGCGCGGGGCGGGAGGCGGGGCGGGTGGCCGTCGTGGTGGGGGAGGTGGAGCGGTTAGGGTGGCAGGTGGGGTGGTGGGTAGGTGGGAGACGTGAAGCGGTCGGGATGGGGGGGGGAGCGGGGAGGAACAACGGGCGGCAGGCGAGCGACGTGTGCACGCGGGCGTGTACACAACGCGCATATTATCCAAGGCCGGGTGTAACTGCAGTAATAACGTTTTACCGCAATCCGCTCTCGGCTGTAACTCCGCTGGCGGCGCGACGTCTCGCGAGCTTGTCTCAAGATGCAATTTCCAGGGCGCTCCCTAGGAGCAATGTTGTACTTGCGTAGGAACGTTGCAGGGGACGTGGCAGACTGGTGGGAATGGGCAATGTGCGGGAGGGGCCAGGTGCGGGTGGGACGCTGTGAAGGAAGGTGATGAGGGATGCGGTGGACGTATTGCTGGGCGATGCGGCGAGGCACCTACGCAAGTGGGCACGTGCAGGGGAGTGTGTACTGGGCTTGACGCGGCGATGTTATTTTGTTTTCTCAAAGATGTAAGGGGAAGTGATGTGTAGGTTAGAGGTGGAATAGGTGAGGTGGGGATTATTGTGGAAGAGACAGTCCAGTCGGCGAGGGAGGAGGAGAGGAGAGGTATGTAGGAGAGGAACATGACGGGGCTTACGATGGAAAAGAACGTGCCGAAGAGGGACGTGATAGTGACGAAGTTGACAGGGAGGGACGTGACGGAGAGGGACGTGATGGGGAGGGTTGTGACGGGAAAGGTTGTGATGATTAGAGACATGATGGGGAGGAACGTGACGAGGAAGAACGAGACCGTGCGGGGACGTGACGGTGAGGGGCGTGACTGTGAGGGACGTGACGAGGAGGGACTGAGGGGAGGGACGTGGCGGGAATAGACAAGACAGGGGGGACGCAACGGGGAGGGGAGTATGAAGGTTGAACGTGGTGGAAGATCACTTCTAGGAGGGACGAGGCAGCGAAAGATGCATTTGAGTTGAACATAGAGAAAATTGGATCGAAGGCCTAAACTGATACATAGGGAATGGCGCACTACAAATTACTATTGTCGGAGCGAAGGGCAATAGGGCGTATCCATGAGCGGAGTGGAGTGTGACGGAGGTGTATGTTTTATAAGAACTAGAAGAGGCAGACAAACGTCGGCAGAGGTTGACAGCAATTAAGAGATGGCGCTGCAGAAGAAGAATGAGATGAGCGTCCTGAGACAATACACGGGGAAACGAAATGGTGGCGTAGCAGTTCTGGCGATTCATCAGCATAAAATGCCTGAAGATGATGTTGCTACAATGATAAGATCAAATAATTGTCGACATTTGGGTGGGAGAGATGAAGCAGTAGAGAGAAATGCCAAAAGCATTCGCAGCTTGAATTAGAACAAAGAAAACTAGGGAATATAAAATAACAAGCTTTTGGAAAAAATGAAGATTATTAAATGAAAATTAAGAACGTAAGGGTGGGGGGAAGAAATTTAATAATTAAAAAGCAGTATGAGAGTTCAAATAAGCAACGAAAAATGAGATTAATGTCTGGAAGAGTAACTATAAAATGTAGAATTTAGCGTAATTATTTTTTTAATGGTTGTGTGCCCCAAACTGTTTGAGAATCAGTAACAGGTAGCATAAAAATAATAATGAGAGGGTTGTTAACAAAAAATAATGTGCTAAAACAAATTACTACATTTAACACTATAAATGCTGTGATTAACACATTCACACACAAATCTGTTTAAAATTTCGTAATGAGGAAAATAATATATAGTGATAAAGTGGCACATGAACCAGCCTCAGAAAACAGTTGTAAAAGAAAAATATATTTTTTCTAAAAATATTAGCTGATTGGTTAGATGTTAAACACACAGACGCGCGCCACATACTCGTACATGTACTCACTCACCAGACCCATGCATACCTCACACACACAATCATACACACACATTGTACTTACGTATCAAGAATCAAACTACACTCAATTGTAAATACTCGAGTCACGAAATCCACTTCATCTTGATCGCTGTTTGCCGAGCGTATCCACGTTGTCCACGCCGTTCCCAGCCTCGTCGTCCTTTTCATCGTCGGATGAATAGCCCCCCGCTCACTTAATCCGATACGCGTATAACGGTCCGCTCACAATTCGACTGAAAGCTCCCTAATGGAAATGAGCAACCGCAGAGGAGAGCAGAGCTGTGCCTGGTAAAGCAGAAGGTGCACCCGCCCGCCGTTCTCCATCACGGCGCACCAACGATGCAACGGCGGCAGCGGCAGCGCCTACGTCATAAACAACGACGCACCGGGTTCGCAACGACCGACAAAAGTATTATTTTCCTGGAAAACTTTATCGGGACTCAGAGCACAAGGCATTATGAAAGCAGCCAGACGTTCCCCGTCGGTTCATCTCTTAGGTTGGTAATCCTGCGAATGGTCGGCTTACAAAGGGAGAGTTGCTCTGGGCAGGCAAGAAGGCAGGCAAGCGAATGGGCAATGGGCATTGGGCGGTGTGGAGCTTTACATACCATTCCGGGGTAGAGGATGATGGGGAATCTGTTCTTGAAAGTGCTGACCGATCCTTTTTTGACCTCCCTATTCTCTGAAGTAAGAAAGAGGTATCATATCATCAATTATTGCTGATGGACTCAATGTGAGATTTGTTGCCCGATGAGCTTGAGTAAACTTACAGAAAGTTGAAATATTACATAATTTTCTAACACTTCAGGAAATTATATTGAAGGATTTGAGTGAATCGGGATATTGCAATAATGGTTTCTTAAATACCTATATGGACGATTATGTGGGGTTTACATTTAATGAAAATGAAGAGAAATTCCAGGCAAATGATTGAAGATTGATGAACAAAACTAACTTAAATTAAATTTTTCTAACAAAATTTAACACTCTGGAAGACATTTTATTTCGCTGCTAGAACACTTCAACTATTTGAGCTATTGGAATACCATTTGTTCACGAAATAAAATTGAGTTTTTACTTTACACTTCTAGTCCTAACTCAAAATTAGCCAAAACTGCACTTATACCCCTTGTATTACTCGCGCAAGATTTCTTGATACACGAGCTCCGTAGTCTTCACCCAGCGCTGAATAGCACGGCACGTTGAGATACTTCGGTTCAACTCTTAATTCTTTTTGACGTACGATTCCACGTACCAATTTACAGTGCTGGCAACAACCACCTCGTACTTTCAAAACAATCGTAGCATTTCTAGTGACAATCTTTCGCGAGTTAAGTTAATGCCCACAGTTGGTACGTCCTTTTAAGCCGTGATGTATCCAAAGCCCTCCTCTCCCCGCACCCCCTGCTGTGAAATATCAAAAAAACGTGCGCGTATAGTAGTCTGCCCCCCTCAGCTAATGTTTCCGGGCGTGACAACTGCTTCCGTCATTGGTGCCGTGAGTGTAGTACATGTCATACCCGGGGGTAGCGTTATATCTCCCTAGCTGGAAAATCAGATCCGTCGATGAGGCCTATTGGTGCGACTGGTCTCCCAAGAACGGTGCACATGCATGGTAAGGTGTACGGTAGTGTAGCGCATTTAAGTGAAAGCGTGTGTATAACGGGAGAGGAGAGGGCGACAATGAAGAAGGAGAGAAAGCAATATATTCAGCTATTCATTGTTATTATAAATGAAAAGAAAACAACACCAAAATAACCTCAGCAAGATGCTTTTCGAAACCTTAGAATTGTACTTCAATGTGCACGCACGAAACCGAAACAAGTAAAATAAAGCAAACTTTACAAATGAGTGACTTTACAAAGAAGAAAACTTCGTCACGATTAAATATGAAATTACTTGCCCGAAAATTATTTGCCCGACAGAATCTCAATTCCTATTGTAATATTCCACAACACTTTTACTAATTTGCATAGTGTAAAATAATCTAGAACAATTATTAGCAATATATGGAAATTAAGAGATAAAATTTACTTTTATTCTGTCTAATTAATTATTATTCAATTATAAAAAAAGAACCTTCTGGAAATAATAGTTCGATATCCTACACTTGAATTGCGTTCATCGTATCGAGGGTAATAATGATATCAATGCTGCCCATCGTGCTGGGTCTAATGCAGGGTTATTATTCGATCTGTTTGAATTTTCCATTTCATACCTCGATTGAGAGTTGCTGCCATTCAATATTATGTTTGACCAGAAAACGATGATGTTTACTATGGGATCGCAATCGGAATTAATGAATGTTCTAACACACACTAGTAAATCAGAAATGCTATACAAGGCACATTTAAGGGGTAAATACCGAAAGTTAATTCCCACGAATTACAATTCGCGTCAAATTCAAATGAGAGCTCTAGCCATTCTTATCAGTCTCGGCAGTCGTTTAAACAAAACGATCAGCGAAATGGAGCGAACGTTTCGGGAAAACGATCTGTGCGAACGCGAGCGGATCGAACCAAAATACATAATGCATGCCGGTCGAGTGGCCGAAAATGGAACGCTCAAAAGATCGCTTCTTTTTATTCCGATGGGTGGCCAAATTCCATTGCGCAGCCCTCGTCGGGGGCTCTACGTCATCACTGGGGGGGGGGGTTGCTGGGCGGATACAGCGTCGGATGGCTGGATGCAGTTGGAGGTGTCTGCTAGCGCGTTGCTCTAGCAGACATTAGCTTTCTGACTAAGCCTTCTTTTAGTAGACCGACTGAAGTCGTCATTTAAGCTCTGGCTGCAACAAGGCGTCTTTCGGATTAATGTATAATATTCCTCTCCTATCTTTACAATGAAAAAGTTTTTTTAGTTACGAGATGAACAATTTCTTTGTTGATAAGTTCCTGGAAGTGTCAGCATAAGTAGTAGTTTCTAGTACAAAACTGAAGCTTTGTCAATCACGGAGCTTTAACTTCGAGTCCCGCTCGTATAGCCGAAACACAATTTGAGAGAGCCAAAGCGACAATGCGACTGACTGATTAGTGATTCCGGGCGCGTCAACTGCTAAGAGAGTTAGTTCCGAAAGTGGCGGGAAAGCGCATTTTTTATCGCGGGAGGTGGCGGGAATCTTTCCCCCGCTGTATGGAAAGATCTGGCGCCGATCTATCGTCGGCTAGTGGGGTTTTCCCCAACAAGGAATCTCCCAGTAGCGGGGCACCGCCCCAGCCGGGACAAACTCTCAGCTCCCGACCGGTCTCCCGGCATGTGTGTAGTGCGTGTGTGTGTTAGAAAGGGTGAGGGTAGGACAAGAAAGGGGAAGGAATATAGCGCCGTGACCCGTTTGTTAGGGCACTGCTCCGGCATTCACCTAGTGTCAAAAATCCTACCACAGTCGGGACTCGATCATTAGGACCTCCCGTTCAGAGACTCTGCTGTGACATTATGATGCACTGAGGCACATACGTCGCTGTGTCAGCTTGAAAAAAAGTGAATATTATGTTTACTTAAGAGATTTCTCCGCCTCGACAGTGATTAATCACGCCTTTTCGTAAAACGTTAACTTCTTTTGGTGGTTTCTGTATAGGAATCGTTGGTGATCAAAAGTCACATGGCATCGCATCAAAAAACACCCCACATTCAAGACGAAGTTTTAAAATATAAATACATATGACAAGAATTATGTCTAAAATATGTTTGTCAAAAATATATTTTTTAAAAAAGTTATAAGAGATTGGCACGTCGTAATATAAATTATTTCTAATAGTGTACTGTATTTTCATCGGACGATGAAAGCGAGATCGCATGATAAAGAGTCAAAGTCAAATGTAACAACTGAAAATGTACTAACTGAAAATGAATAAAGAAGCGCCAAATAACATCATTTATCAGCTCATGGAGAGAATATTCAGTTACCTTGCCAGCAACAGCCAGACAGTAGCTATCACTTTCCACACTACGTTTTCTTCAATGTGGGATTTTCGATTCCAGTTAATTAACTTGGTTCAAGTCGTTCATTGTTTGGATGAGCTCGGTAGTTATAATAGGCCTTTTTCACAGTTTCCTCCTAAAAACCCTAGATGGAAGCCGGAAAAGTAGAATAATAATCGAGATATGGACTTCATGCTATTCTTAATTCCTCTACCAGTTTTCGTAGGTCTTCGCGGCCGGAATCATTGGATACTTGGGTGTCCAGGGTGAGTCGCGTCTCAGTCGATTAAGCTGACGTTTCGGCCATCGACTGAGCTCAGTCGACTAAGTCGCGGCTATCTGTCTCCACTTCCATCTTTAGAACTTAGCGATAGGCTACCTCTCACCGTCAAATATCACAAACTATTTTACCTAGAAAATCTGCTAAATCGTCGGAGGTATGGAATACAGGTGGGAGGCTGAAGGATCCCGAAGACCCTACATGTGTATGTAGAAGAGATTACCGAACTTATATAGTTCAGGCAGGTATTTTACATCTTTGATGGTCGAAATTTTTCAAAAGCTATGTTTAATTTTGTAAATGGAACGAGGTACGCAAAGAAAAAATATCATAATTTTCACAAGCATTTAAATCATCCACCATTTCTCCGTAGCTAAAACACAATATCTCTGGAGGATCTTTGAGATTCAAGAGTGAGATGAGGAGGAGAGGGATGAGAACACTAGAAGTTGATTTTGGTAGCCCATATTTTGAAGGAACTACTTCTGTGCACGTAGATAATATTACAGTGCATACCGTCAGGTGCTCGATGAGTTGCAAGTTTGAAACCCGTAGCGTAGACGTCGCGCATTAAGCGTTGCACATAAGCTAACTTCAGCAAAGCAGCATTAGTATTTCAGCAACAGTATTAATGTTTCATTTGTGAATATTTCGAGGAATATATCTAAAGTAGGTTTAAAATGGTACAGTGATATTTCAAGCGTATAAACAATATTAATTTATATTTCAGAAAAACGCTGACGAGATGAATTTTTATCAGAAAAATTATAATTTCTCGGAATTTTTAATCAGAATAAAACCATAACTTGGTTCATCCTTGCTTTAATTAATTTTTAAGATAGCCATTGTGTAAAAGAATACTACTAGTGGAATAAATATTTTAATAATTTCTAGATTGGAAACGTAAAATGCGGGAAGAAAAAAGAGAGAGAACGAGAGGGAAAACAGATAACGAGTGAGAACAGAGAATGAGAGAGAGAATAAAGGAAGAGAGAACAAGAGGGAAGATGAATGAAAGGAGAGAGAGCGGGAGAGAGGGAGAGAGGGGGAGAGGGAGAGAGAGGGAGAGAGACAGAGACAGACAGAATTACAGACAGACAGAGGAAACGAGAGAAGGACAGAGAGATAAACATATATACAGAAAGAGAAGTTTAGATAAATTGTAAATAATTGATAATTGCAACATCTTGTTCTCAAAGATTTCACCTTTTAACCTTCAAGTTTTCGTCCTACATCCAGGAATGTTGCAAAATAACTAAACTGTTTTAATTAGTGCCAGGTACTAAGAAAATTGTATTCAGCCTCTCTTCTACACAATAAAGCCAGTGGGAACAATTTTTGCATCGCATTGAATGCTCGAAATGTATCTTTTCTACATTACGCCGTAGTTTCGTCGTATCGAACATCATTAAATAAAGGATGGCGATCTTTTCTCTACTGTGTTTGCCCACTTTATCTTAATCTTCTCGATTCTGAGGTCACTTTCGATATAGGGATTATTAGAACACTTGGGTCTTAATAATTCGACGTTCTATTGGCGCAACCGTACAAATTGTTTGCCCATTTACCTTGCCCTGTGGATGAAACGAACCGATTTTCACATCGAAACTTCTTATTAAAGTACCTGATTGGTTAACAGGCTCGAATTGTTAAAAGATATCTTACAATACTTGTTTTAGTAAATACATATTAGACGTTCTATTAAAATATACATATTCGAACACTTTCAATGCTCAGAAACAAATATGCCTTTATTAATATGGCGAGGCTCGGGCCATCAGGCCCGCTCTTCCGCCTGACCACATGTCACAAGTATACAGAGTAATGTATTAAATAGTAAAATTACTAAAAAGTAATGTTATCTAAAAATTTAAAAGTAATATAATCTACAAGTTGTAAGTAGTTAGTGGAAAGCAAACGTCATTTAAAGCAACTTATAAATAGACAACATCAGAGGTTAAATGGATAAAATGTTACAATAATAATTTTGAAATAATTTTAAAATCAAGTCTGAGATTGAAAATACAATTTGAATTAAATAAGATTATGTGCTTTAAATATCTGCGCGCTACGCGACAGCCTGGTATTCACCCCGAGCGACTGTGATCTATTAATACAGAAAGACACCATCACACGTCGCTCGATCCTGGAGGAAAACCCGCTAGTCGGGGAAAACCCACCAGGCAGACTGTGTCCTAATACAATGGAAACTAAGCTAACATGAAGTAACGGGTCTTTGGGATGGTATCCTCAGCTGCGGTCCATGCTGCAAAGGGTGGTTTTCTTGTTTAAAACCGCCTCTGCTCCTACGAATGAAAGTACAGTTCCGGCAGTATCAAACAGGTCACAAGAAAGTAACATTTACAAAAGAAACATTAATGTTATTTCTAAAACATATTAATCTTAACAATCCTAAGAAATAGCTTTTATTTGACCCGTAATCTACAGTGATTTAAATAGCAAAATGGTGTATTTTACTTTGTAAAAAAGTCATGCAGGTGCTTCTTAAAAGATGTTAATGAAGAGGAGTTTTTAATATTGGGAGGCAATTTATTCCATTCGCGGGCTACAGTAATTGCGAACGATTTATTGTAGTAGCTGGTTTTGCTTTTTGGAATGCAGAGTAACTGGGATTTTTGAAATCTAGATGATTTAAGGTGTACAAAATAATTTGTTAAGTATGTCGGGGAACCCATTTTTAGCATCTTAAATAAAAG
This sequence comes from Gryllus longicercus, assembly GCA_038098605.1. Taxonomy (NCBI): domain Eukaryota; kingdom Metazoa; phylum Arthropoda; class Insecta; order Orthoptera; family Gryllidae; genus Gryllus; species Gryllus longicercus. The sequence goes on from JAZDUA010000052.1 coordinate 4,856,478, forward strand.
ACAAAGGCTGTGATACAAGCGCCTATCCTTTAGTGTTAATATCTTGTGCTGTTTATAAACTCCAGAGATGTGATCGTATTTTTTTATGTTATAAATGAAACGAATACAGGAATTTTGAGCCCTCTGTAGAGTTTGAGCGAGTGAATCTTTTAAATTGTTATACACAATATCCCCGTAGTCGAAATGAGGACACAGCAGGGTTTTTACCAACATTTCCTTCGTATTAGTAGGGAGACATTTATCGATATATCTAAGGGATTGCAAAGAAGCATAAACTTTCCGACAGACATTTCGGATCTGATATTCCCAACTTAAATGATCATCAAGAATTAAGCCCAAGTTTTTGACTTGTGTATGACGAGGTACTACAACATTGTCTATAAGCACATCAGGAACATATGAACCTTCAAGTTTCTTATGCATTTGAGAAGAGCCAATTATGATGGTTTGTGATTTTGTAGGATTTAAATTGAGTCCGTTTCTCATTGACCATTTGACTACAGATGAGAGTTCATTATTTAATTTATTTATTAGCATTTCTACCTGTGATGGTTTCCCGGAGATATAAATTTGCAGGTCATCCGCGTACATATGATGACTACATTCCGTAAGTTCGTTTGATAGGTCATTCATGTAAATTAAGAAGAACAGTGGACCTAACACGGATCCCTGAGGTACTCCTCGTTGGAGAGGTTTTGGATTGGAGTGCAGATCGTCAACTACTACAATTTGTTGCCTATTGTAGAGATAGCTTGCAATCCAAGAGATGGTGGAATCAGAAAAACTTAGATTTTTGCACTTCGCTATTAGGATGTCGTAATCTACAGAGTCGAATGCTTTACTAAAATCTAAAAGAGTTAATACAGTTACGAGGCCATCATCTAGCGCTTTTCGTATGTCTTCAGTTACTTTCAATAAAGCGGTTTGTGTGCTTCTACCTTCTCTAAAGCCGGATTGAAAGTTATCGAGCAGATCTGAGTCGGATACGTGTTTTACAATCTGTTTTCGAACAATTTTTTCCAGAACTTTAGACACTGTCGGCAATATGCTAATTGGGCGATAATTGCAAGACGCCGAGGTCAGTTCAGATTTTGGCAGGGGGCGAACATGTGCAAGCTTCCACGCTTGAGGAAAGGTTCCCGTTGTTAATGAGAAATTAATTAAATGCGTGAGTGCCGGAAGGGCAAATGGTAAAACAAATTTCAATTGTTTGGCTGTGATACCATCGGAGCCATTTGCATTTGATTTTAGTGAAAGAACAATTTTACTAACTTCTTGATGATCAACGTTATGGAAATAAAATTTATCCCTGATAGCAGGTGAGTTGCTCGAAAGTCTCTGTAATGTATTACGCTTGACAGAAGGTGGTATTGGTTTTGAAACATTTACAAAGTAGTCATTAATATCATTCAAGGGCATATCGATAGAAATTTCAGAAGAATTTGCTTTCGTGATTCCGAGGTCTCTCAGTTTGTTCCAAACGTCTTTTGTGTTTGTATTTACTTTAAAGACATCATGATAATATCGAATTTTTGCGTTTCTAATTTTTTGTTTTACGGAATTTCGTAACTTTTTGTACTCTCTTTCATTTTCAGAGGTTTTATTACACTTGAAGCGATGGTAAGCTGAGTCGCGTTCCTGCATGAATTGCTTTAATGTATTTGTAAGCCATGGGGCCGCGGGACGTGTCACACGTCGCGTTTTCCATGGTGCATGTTTATCGAAAAGGTTAGAAATAATTTCGTTGAAGACTTCTACTTTACTATTAAGAGATGTTTGACTATAAACGTCATGCCAAGGAGCTTTGGCACTGTCGTCGAACATAGCCTCGGAATTAATATTTTTGTAGTCACGGTAGCGGATAATTTTTTGCTTATATTTAGGACATTTTATAGAGTACACCATAAATAGCAAATCATGCTTTGATACTCCCGAAATAGATATCTGACCGTACATTAATACTTTCGAAGTGTCTGACACAATCGCGTGATCTATCCATGTTTCAGCTCCTAATGCTAAATGAGTCGGGCCAAATTCTAATATTTGTAAATTGTATGAATTAAAAGTATCAATAAACTTTTCGGCCGAGTTTGTGAGCGGTACCTTCAGATCGCAATTGAAATCACCCATGATTATGATATCCTGATATTTATTTGCGAACTGCGAAAGGGGAATCTCTAATTCGGATAAAACTCCCGTTTTCGGGGGCCAGTAAACAACAGCAACAAGTAAATGTTTCATTCCAATTTGGATTTCTGCAAACATGTATTCCATGCCAGGTAAAGAAGATGTGGAGTGAGCGACTACTTTAACCTTAATGTCATTGCGAACAAACAATGCGACCCCTCCACCCATCTTTTCTTTTAAATTGCTTTTAATTATCGACCTATCATTCCGAAGGAGTTTATAATTAGATACCGATACGAGTCCTGATTTTATTGTAGATTTTAGCCATGTTTCGCTTATTAATAACAGGTCTGGTTTCGTTTCAGTTATAATATTTGAAATTTCGGAGTAATGCTGCTTAAGTGATTGGGCATTTACGTGGAAAACAGACAAGCCACGAGGGAACTTAGACAAAGAAATTTGTAAATCCTGGAGGGTTGCGGGGCTACTTCGAGCAGGTATGGGACTTTCCACGGGGCTGGGGTGAGCCAGTATCCTCTCCACTTCCGGATTAGCACTAAACACAGGTACAGAATTCCTGGAACGCGTGGACTGAGGAAAAGACGGTGTTAAGCTTCGTTGCCACATTTATGAAGATATCCGCGGTGGAAAAAAAATCAAAAGCAATAAGCAGAAAGGAATTGGAGTTAAATAAGTTGCTTACAATTACACGTGGGGGCACTAACTACTTAGAATTAGTCTAATTATTATAAATTTCTTATAACTAATAAATATTCTAGGATAATAGTTAACTATAATTATAAGAATAAGCACACTAGTGAAACAAATAATATAATTAAAATGTTGTAATATAAAATAATATAAGTCTAATATTAGTAATAATAAATTGGAAGTAAAAGTGTTAATAGCAAGTATTATGATAATATTAATAATAGTAATAGTAATTCAATAGCACTATAAAAATTAGCAAAAGACGCAAAAAAGTAAAAAATTATAATTAAAAATATTTTTGTTTTAAGATCGAAAAAATAGTACATAGTCTTTGCTCCTAGTTATGTATACTATCCAGTTCTGCTATAGTTCTGACGCGAACTTTGGAGTTTCTCACCTTTACGATGACGATACCATCTGTTGTCCAAACATTCTGTTGGCCGAAACGTTCCACAGCCTTTTTTAACACTTCCAGCCGCATCCTCGTCAGGTCCTCCCGAATTGTGATACCCGTTTTCTTCAAATTTCTTTTGGATGAAAACATTTCCCGGCGCTTCCTATAACTGATGAATTTTACAATTATAGGTCGAGTACCACCATTCGTTTTCCGGCCAACTCGATGACTGCGATCAATATCGCTTAGGTCTAATTGGACACCTATCTTTTTGGCAACATTGATTGCAATGCAGTCGGTGTCCTCGCCATCACGCTCGGGTTCCCCAAAGATCCTTAGGGAGTTTCGCCGCTGGTACTGCTCAAGCTCGTCAGTCCGCTCCTCCAGTTGAAGTTTGAGATCATCGATCTCCTTAGTTTTCTCTAATAGTTTCTCTTCGTAACGAGAAACTAACACCTCCAATTTCTTTTCCACTGCTTCCGAAACAACCTGGGCAATTTTGCTTATGAAAACATCCGATGTCAGGATGCTTTCAATAAGCGAAGCAGAGACAGCGTCATTCGCTTTAGCGTTGCGTGTGGCCATGATGTTCAAAAATTAGAGGTAAAACGAACTTATTTTTATGAAAATTACTTTTAGGAAAAAACTAAAAGTATTAACAATATATTATAAAATTAGCGAATATTGTGGTTATACTTAGCTTATACCAAGCAGACACTGGCGATGTGTGCGGCGCTCTTCACTTACGATCGTACTGCTGAACAAAACTACCTGCTGCGCCGCTCACTGACAACTACCTGCGGTGACCCTCGGAGCGCTTAAGAAATACGTCCTCACAGCTCGAAGACCATGACACGACAAATTGGGGATTGTCACTTTTCTATCGGTTTGTTGTAGCTTCGTGCTGGTCATGCACTCAACTCATTGATGTAATGTAGACACTGGTTGTGGTTACATGAAGACGCTTATCGATATGTCGGCTATAAGCGAGACAATAATAAAAAACGTACGCTACCTACAATACATATTTTAATTTGTACAATAAAATAATTTAATAACGATACTGACCTTTTAAGGCATTCTAGGATCAAGACTAACGAGAAAGTAGCCTGGAAATGGAAGAAAATAGGATGGAGGTAACAATAAAATAAAATATTTAGACCTTTTGAGATTTTTTTTCAAAAAATTAAACATTAATTTTAGAAAGTGAATTTCTTTTATTAGCTACCCAATAATTTTTAAAGTAGTTACTGCCAGGGAAGACCACGATGATTCAACTAAAGCACCTTTCAAGAACAGAAAAGCGCGCTAACCTCATTTCAGTTCAAAGAAATTACTTGTGCATTTTTAACAAACATTTCAAGAATCAGTTTGCTTATGCTGCTCACATACACACGGGCGCGGGCGAACAGAAACAAACAAAATGTCACATCTTGCAGACAGTTTCCTGAAGTTCCTATCAGAGTTTCATTCCTTCCGCTTCCCACCCTCTTTGCTTGCTCTATAGAGCAGAACGGCAGCGCGGCGGCGGCGCAGCTCGGGAGAGTGGTTGGGGGCGGTGGGTGGCGGGGAGAGACGGGGACCGCGGAGTACAAAAGCGAGGGAGCGGCGGCGCCGCAGCGCTGCCAGGCGGCCGACGGGGTAGCTACAAAACAAACGAAGCCCGGCCGGCCGGCCGGCCGGCAGCAGCAGCAGCGACGCCGGCGGACTCGCGAAGCGCGGATAATAAAACGGACAGCCGGATAGCCCCTGAGAATATTATATCAGCATTTGTCTCGGTATTCAATGAAACAGCCATTACGGTGCGAATCTGCTGGCGATCCCTACGGCTCTTTTTTTGTTTGATCCGCAGGGTCGCGTCATAATTTAGAGCACTGGGTTACGACGGTGCATTAGCTATTAATCTAATTTTACTACAAAGAGAGGCAAAGATGAAAGAGAAATTAATTCGAAGGGCTTTGTCGGCAAAAACTGTTCCCGGTATTAAAGCGACTGAGAGTAGGGGATCGCCGCCTCCGTCGTTGCATGATTTAATAATTCAGGCATCAGCGTGCTCGGATCCCGTGCCGGAGCCTTCGAGGGGCTGCAGGATGGAGGGGATGGAGGGGGCGAAGGGGGTGGAGGGAGCGGAGGCGGACGCGCTAATTGGCAGCCGCGCGTGCATTGCGATCACCGCCCACCTGAGGCGCTGCAAACTCTAGAGGAGGCAATTAGCGAGCGAGCTGAAGAGCTGCGGTTTGTGCATACACCGTCTGTATGGCAGTGTACGCGTTTAGTATGTGGATGGGCCTTCATGGTCGAGGTTGCATGTGCATATACTACGTGCGTTAAGTTGGGTATGTGTACGTGCGTGTGTGTGCTCGAGGATATTTGTTGTGTGCGACACACTTGTGCATGCGACTAACATCATGAATTGGATTGTACTAACGTCTCGTCTCATTGAAGGAAACGACACAAATATTTAAAATTCTATTTATGAACTTTTTACTTGCATTTGAAATTGCTAATAAACAAGAGGGGATATGTACAATTGTGGAATTATCGTGAAGGAATTAGAGCAAAACTTTTTTCTAGGTATATCAGTAAATGTTTTAGTAATGTTTTGCAATCTTTTAATATATTTTTGTTTATATTAAGATGTACTCGTTAACTAATTCAACCATGTACCCAACCTTTGTATGTGTCCATTCATTGACAATAAATATTTTTCTATTCATTTTCTGACAAGTCATCGAAAAATATCTGCTTCTCAACATCATCTTCAATCTTCTCAATATTGGAAGTTCCAATAATTAGTTTTATATATTCAACCCAGAACTTTATCATAAGCTTATTAATAATTTATCTATCCTTTGAATTTTGGAAATCACTCTACTTACTAGAGTGTTCATGTCTTTTCATATCACTGATAGAAAAAAAAAATCCGCATATTGTATTATTATCATTAACCTTTCAAAACAATTATTTTCTAATTATTCATAAAATAGAGACAATAAAGAAAAGAAAAGTGAATAAGAAAATTAACGGAGGTGAGAGATAATTAATGAGAGAATATGAATTTCAAAAATTTTGTTTTTCTTGAAATAATATAATTTAAACCATTAAAATATAATAAAATACATTTAAGACACAAAATGCAACCGTTTGAATCGCGTTTTTTGTAGGAATAGAAACGAATACATGAAAATCGTTGAGGAAACTGTATGTTCCGGTTAACCATATTATGGAGAGCAACCTTTCTAAAGTTACAAAATCATGTACTTTCTGGTGACTCTTTTATTTCATTACACCCACGATTCAATTGCATTGCATGTTGAACACGATTTCAAATGCAAAAGAATGCCCGTAATTATTTGATCGCTATAAAGTATCGACTAGCGTTTTTTCACTAAAAAACACGATTAAACGTCAAAATAGATCATTAGAACTGTGCAAACAGCAATTAATACGGGAATCGATTTTGAATTTTCATTTGCGGACAGTAACCTAGCAACCGTTTCAGCAGGTAATTGTGATTCCGTGTCACCGAACGGAGACTGCACAAGGCTCTTTTTACATCAACGCATCTTCATTAGTATGAAAGGAACTTTTTAAAAGGCCTGACAGCAAGTTTTAAAGCACACGTGTAAATGCTGGGTAATAATGCGTGCGCGAGAGCAGCTGAAAGCTGTAGTTACGTCACATAAATGTGAAGTAGCAGCGTTTTTTTATGAATAAACGCCGGTCGTAATCCTTTACGAGCCCAAACCGGAGGTTTCCTATACGGCGCGTGTTAAAATAATTCACCGTCGGTGCGCGTGACCCCCACACCCCCACCCCCGGAACCGCCTCGAGAGGCGCGGCGTGTGCGCAGCATGGGGTGTAAATTGAGCGTGGTGGTGCGATGGCAAAGACAGAGGAAGAGAATCTAGAGCTAAACTTTTGCAGTGGCAAGTGATTTCTCTGTGCATTTATACACGTGATTGTGAGAATGTGTGTAGGCGTAGAAATTGTAAGAGTGAATGAAAATCAGGACAGGAAATGTGACTGCGTAATGTTCAAATGTTTATCCACGGGCGTACAAGTTTGCGGTTATGATTGTGTGCACGCTTATTATCCGATATAGTAGTGTTATTTTGTCCAAAAATATGCTACTTTAATATCTTAAACCAGGAGTTCATTCATTCAACAGGCCATGTGGCAATCATAATTATGCAAGATTCGAGTTTCCCTCAAAACATACAGTATCAGAATTTGAGGATAACAATTCTACAAGTGGTAAAATTAGACCACTTTATCTTTCTATTATTCTCTTTCTATCTTCTCACTTATGGAAGAACCTTGTCTTATTTTCATTTATAACTTCGATTGCTGAAGTGCAAGTACTCAATCTGTTTTTATTTAACAAGCTCAGATGTAGAATATTTTTTTAAAATTTCAATCTATGTTAAGTAGTTCATTCAAAAACAAGGAATTGTCCCAAATTAAAAAACAACAACAACTTAATCTGGAATGAATGCATGTGTGTGCCGGAGTGTTAACAAATGTAGAACAACGTGAGGTACAGATAATCAGCAAAATAAAATAGACATGTTCATGTAGGAGACTGTTGTTGGTGCAGATGATACTCTAGTGGTACCTCAGTATCTTCAGTATCTGAAGGAAAATATGAAGTAATGAATCTCACTTTCCCCGGTAGGGGAAAAATAGATAGGTAGCTTTCCTTTAAACTCGTCTGAGGTTCTGTCCCTGTGGCCAAGAAATATAAATAGAAAGTTATACTATACATGGACCTTGAGTAGGAATTTGCTTAAGACCACAATACTTCATTTATAAATATCACTTAACTTCGGAATAATAAAGAAAAATTAATTTGCACTTATTCAGATAAAATACATTCCTCGAGCCACTCTATAGTTTTACTGAGTGTTTGTGATTTGTATACGTGTGGGTGTGATTAACAGGAAAAGGACTAGATCGGGAGTAAACTAGTGGGGTCACAACAGCGCGTAATTTCTCAGATTATTTGTAACATCAACGCAATATTATTCTACAACATAAACCTACTAAAATGTTTCCAACCAACATTTTTCTTTCTTCTCGCCGAGTTTCTAACTTAGAAACGAATCAACAGACCAAGATCATTACCACCACAACACGCAGTTGTTTGGGGATGCTTAATTTTTCTGACGCTTAAATACTGAAGATACCAATGCTATTCTGCCGATTCAATTCGGGTTCACGGCTAATCACTCAACAACAACAATTACTACGATTGACTGAAATGAGCTACAGCGCAAGACTACTACCAAAAGAAACATACAGCAACAGTTTTCCTGGACATACGTCAGGCGTCCGAAAGAGTTTGGCACTCGGGCTTAATTTATAAAATGCGTTAACTCTGAATTCAAGAGTACTTAAGGTTATCGAAAGTTTTCTCACAAACAGTTCGTTTATTGTGAAAATCAATTATTCGACCTCTAAACCGCACACTGTTGCTGGAGGTGTGCCACCCCGTAATTTCCCGAAACTGTAAATTGAACTAAAAACTGAAACAGTCTTCTACCTAGCTACATTTAATTAGAAAAATGTTTACATTTTGAACACATTTTCTGAATTAAAAGCCACTGCTTATGGATGCCTGCTAAAACCTGGATACGGTATCCTCAAAGGACAAAGCTTTTCGAACGAGCGAAAATAAAAAGACTGAACATTTCTCATAATATTTCTGACATTTCTAACTTTCGAAAACTTAGAGTTAAACGAAAATTAGGTCTGCACCATTTTTAAGTGTCTGCTACTCTACTCGTGGAAAGAATGTAAAGGAAAAAATGGAGCAATTTTTTGAGAGACCTTCTTTAAAAAATTGCATCAATTTGAAGAAAAAATAACGTTAAACTAGTTTTTTTTTCTAAAAAATTGTACATTATCCTTTTACGTTTTTAAATATTCAATTTTTTAAAACATATTTTACTTAAAACCTATGATATAATAATTATGGTATAGAATAAGCTATAATATAATAATCTAGAATAACTAAATCTTTAACATTGTTCTTTGCAATATTGTACTTCAAAACGATACTTTGGAGAATTTTTGGCAATACAACAGTTTGCCAAAAATGAAACGAGCCTCATTTTTTATTGTCTTTTCGTACATTTGAGGAGTATATTTGAAGAAAAAAATAGAGCCGTTTGAGAAAATATTTGTTTTAAAAAAAAGTCTATATTTCAGGCACAATCAAGCAAAACCTACTATATCTTTAGTGTTGCAGTTGTAGGACGACGCCGAAATCAAAATATCCGTTTCAAACACGCCTTTAGATTTAGACGTAGAAATGTGAGAAAGTAAAATCCATTGCATTTAGAATATAAAATCATACATTCATAAATACAATGAAATATTTCATCCATTATATTTTATATATATGCAACGTGAGTAAAGTGGAATGCTTAAATATTGAAGAAGCTTAAAAATAATTTTTAATTATCTATACTTTTCAGTTAAAACATACCTGTTAAGTTCAATAAATATATTTCTTATATTCAAAGCCTAAATGCTGGTTGTAAATTTACTAGCTGAAACTCTTCTCAAGGTCAGTAACTATTATGTAAGAGTGGATCAAATAACTTCAAAGAAATTATGGTTTAACTATCTCACCTCCGCACATCATAGAAAAACCTTAGGTACCTGGGATCCTATAGAGTTCAATAAAAATGTATTGAATTGAAAAACAGCGCCTCAAAAATTCCGATTTATCGTTTCTCGTAGACGTAACTAACACGTTTCCCGTAACTATCAATAATTCAAAAATTAATACCAATGTGAACAAACAGCGAATAAAATTTTTATTTAAAAAAACAGGCACATGCGTGGGCGTAGCAGGCACAGCAGCCGTGTGTGGAGAGGAGGGGTTGGTCAGGGCGGTCAGGGAGGGGCAAGCGCCGAGAATCAATGTTGGCTTCCTCGCTAATGCGCGTCGGAGTCAAATAAATTCGGCGGCGACACCAGGCCACGCCGAGTAATGGCAGGCGGCACAAAGGCCGCGATGACCTGCTGCCGCCGGCTGCGCTAATGGAAGCTGCCCGCCCGCGTCCCCGCCCCGCCCCTCCACGCCCCGCCCACCCCGCACTCGGCCAGCTCTCCGCGCCATGCGTGCGCCGCTGTAGCTTCCCCTTTCGCCCCGCTCTTCACTACCCCGCTCCGACACTCCGCATGCCTGCCCCAGCACCCGTCCCTTTTCTGCCCCTGTCCCCGCCACTGTCCCTGCCCCTGTGCATGACACTGCCTCCGCCGCAGATCCTGCCCCTGCCCCTATGCACACGCACGCACGCTAACATGCACTACACTTACGATACTAATGACCTTAGTAGTTGACGTGCCAGGAATCACTAAACAAACAATGAAACCCTATCTCTCCCCTACCCCTACCCACCTTTGCCTCTACCAGTCCCTCAGCCACCGACCTTGCTCCTGCCCCTGTATTTGCCCCTACCCCGCCCGTTCCCACCTTGCTCCTGGCCCCACCCCTGTCTCTGCTCCTATCCCTACCCTCCTCTGACTCTTACCAGTCCCCCTGCCACCGTCCCCGCCCATTTCATTACGTTGCGTTCCGTCCAGTCCTGTCCCGCTGCTGCTGATACTTCAGCCACCAGCACGGTCGGTCCTGAGGCACCACTGCCCCACTGAAGCTCCCCCCCCATTCAAACACATTCCGTCGCAGTTCGGTCCGACTGCCTGCAAGCTTGCTCCACCTTCTCTGCTACCCCGCCCCCAGCATCTCTTTCGGTCAGACTCGCCCCGTATCCCTTTGGTCTTAATCCGTCCCGTTTGACTCCATGCCACACTAACACAGTTGGCGCTTCCATTTACTCCATACTACACTTCCACTCGTTGCATGAAGCAAGTCGTGAGCGTAGAACTTGATCAGCCTGGAGCAGATTCCCACTTGTGAAGATACCTGGACGTGGAATCACTTCAAGCAGACACGCCTTGTAGGTCGGCGCCTGATCTCACGTTCTAGCTGGGAAGGAACTCCGGCAGTTCTTGGGATATAACATGAACTAGTATACTCACGAGACTAATTACCATTGCTGACCTTTGTGCCTGGAAATACTAATAAAATCAATCAAGCCACCGCTCCAAACTCTAGTCAACTCTCCGCCTCATCCCTTCTTCGCCAAATGCCCCCGCCGCCCCATCGTTCCCAAATACCCCATCTGATAATTACTTCTCTCCATTCGGTTCTTTCCCCATCTTTCATGTGATTGGTGAAGGTTAGAGTGCATTGATGCTATACTAGGTCGCACGTCTCGCATGTTGCTCTAGGACATTGTCTTTTGCGGCCCATGACCGTTCCTTTGCCCCCTCCCGCTTCTCTATGCTCCGTCGCCGATCCGCGCTCGCCTCCACCACCGACCACGTCCTCACATTCCCTTCCGCCTCCGACCCTGCTCTCTCTTTCCATGCCGCAGTTACCTCCACTTTCTCTTTCATCACCGCTTCCACCGAAGTAGTCTCTTCCGTCACAGCTCCTATCTCTACACCTCGCCTTTCCCAACACCTAACAACAATGTAACCTTTTGTAGGCGTGCCACCTGTTTCAGGAGTTGCTAGAGACTGCTCTTTCCCACTGCGTCACCGTTTCGATCCCGACCTGCCCCGGACTACGCCCCACCCTCTAACTTCGTCTCTTCTGCCTGCACCATTGTCCCCGCCGCCATCCCTACGCCGCTGTCGACTCCACCGTCATCTTTACGGTCCCCGCTTCGCCAGCCCCCTTTCGTCCCCGCCATTTCCGTCTCCCCGTCCTCGCCGTCTCGTCCGTACCCATCTCGGTCCCCGACCAAATCTCCCCGCCCCGTGCCTGTCTCCTGCCACCCTGCATGGCGACATGAGGACCGATCATGTAACCCGCGCGTTTCGCGCGCAGCGGATGGTTTTGGTGGTGTGTATGGGTGCGACGATGAGGTTGTAATTGGAGATGATTTGGCAGCGAAGGTGAATATGGGAACTGACTTTGCATCCCTTTGGTTAATATCACTGGAATACACTTTTCTTTCAATATTCTAATATTGTCATACTGTATGTCATCCATTAAATGAATGAAAATATAATTGAAATGTCATTTCATATTCTCACTATACACTGAAGACAAAGTAGAGCGTGCAAGAAATTGTAAAAAACAATTCGAAGTATGTTTATAATCGGTAGCCATACGTAGAAAAAGTAATCTCAAGAACAACTACATCAAAAATACATATGTAGCACAAAAATAATAATTTCTGAGAATATTTAACGGCGACAGACATTGAAATGTTATAAAATAGATTTGTTTCTGAAACGATTTTTACTTAATATAACAAAAATTTCCAGATAGAGTAAGTTTACAAATATTCATGTTTGTCAATAAAATTTGACGATTAGCACATTAACAATGGAAGAATAATTAAACAAATTAAATCATCTGCAATGCATGTTCATAAAGGTATTGTCTAGTAAAACCATCATTAAAAGAACATGTAGTCTAATAATGAGCCCCTTAAAACTAATAGAATTATTAGTTATAATTCCAAGCATCAACATTAGGTGCTTGAAAACTTTCGATATAAAACTTAATAACACACTGACTAACGTTGCAATAATTTTGCAAACCCCATTAAAACATATTTATTATCAGAAACCGCTATAAACTTGAAACAAGTTTCGGCAAGACAAAATTTACGAAGACGCCGCTTTCTCATGCCTCCAAGTATACGTATATAAAACTCCAACACTGTCCGATAGGGTTTTTAGTACCCTTAAAAATATATAGTGATTAACCTCGTTTTTCACGCACTCGCGAAAGTATCCTAGCACGCGATACGGCAGACAGCCGTCGGCGTTTCGCCTCGCGGAAGAGATTATTTATAGTGTGGACCAACCTGCACTATGCATGACTCCCCGAGGAGCTCCAAAGTCGCGTGACAAAGGAAGCTCACGGCCCTCTCGGATTTATCGAGGAGGCTGGCGCGGAAGAATTATGAAATGACCCGGAGGAAAGGGCAGTTCCGGGAAGAAGAGGCGCGGGAAGTACAAAGAGAAGGATTTTTGCGCGACTCCGGTAATGCTTCGAGGCGGCTGCTTTCCGCGGCCCGCCGCGCTATATGGCCGCGCCCCGACCGTAAAGCAACATAGATTTACAGCGGGGTTTGCCTAGCTTACAAACCCGCCGCCTGCCGGGATCTCACAACAGGTCTCGGCGTCTGTTGTTAAGAATCCGGGAGGATCTCGCGGTGCCCGGATTTTCGGCGTCAGGCGCCTCCGGCAGAGGAGGAAGGGAAGGCGCCGGTCCAGGCGGGAGTGGTGGTGGCGGTAGAGGTAGCAGCTGTGGCGGCATTTGGGAAAGTCATAGCGGCGGCGGCGACTGTGGCGGTAGTTGTGGTTGTGAAGTTGGAGTTGGTGACGGTGATGGCGGTTGCGTTGGTGTTGGTGATGGGGTTGGTGGTGTTAGTGGTGTTATTGATGTAGGTGGTGGTCGTGGTGGTGATGATGGTGACACCGTCACCGCAGTTGTGGTGATGATAGTGGTGGTGATGTTAGTGGTGGTGATGGTGGTGGTGATGGTGGTGGCAGGGGTTGTGGAGTTGGAGGTGGCTGTGGGGTTGGTGATGATGGTAGCAGGGATTGTGGAGTTGGTGGCGGTGGGGGTGGTATAGGAGGTGGGGGTGCTGGTAGCGGTGGCGAGAGGGAAGGTGGGGCGGTGGCGGGGGCGAGGGCGAGGGCGGCGGTGGTGGATGTGGTAATGGTGGGGGTGGCAGTGGCGGCGTTGCTGGTAGCGGTGGCGGTGAAGGTGGTTGTGGTGGTGATGGTGGCGGTGGTGGTGGTTGTGGCGGTGGTGGTGATGTCGGTGGTTGTGGTGGTGACGGCGGCAGTGGCGGTGGCGGCGGCAATGGGGACGGCAGCGCTCTGTATCAAGAGCTGCTGTTCCCCTTCACCGTAGCCGTCGCCGTTCCCTCTGCCGCCGCCACCGCTTCCGACTGTAGCTCAACGCGAAGAAAGCGTTGGTCTGATGCGTTCGCGGAGATGATATGATTGGAGTCTCTGGGAGGCTTCTCTTTTCGTTCCGCGTGCGTGTGTGTATGTGTGTGGGAGAGAGATAGGACTGCGGGCCCTTGAGATGCAGGTGGAGAGAAGTCGGTTTTACTTTCCTCTCTGGATATATTGCGTTCATTTCTACATTTTGTCATTTTTCCGTTCATGTTTGAAGGTCTGACGTTTATAGAATTTAACTAATATGAAGGAAATTCTAACGAGTCCAAAAATTTGTATGTTGGTAATTTTGTAATTTTTTGTGGAATAATTCGATAGCTAAATGAATGTAAGAACTCCCAAAATTTGGCTACAAAATTACGAGACTGGCAATAGAAAAATTATATGTACTGAAATGAATGTATATTTTCGTGAGAATAAATGGTGTATAGTTGAACAACGAAGTAATAGAGAACGTTGATTACGAAATAAATAAATGATATAATGATAGCGTAACAACGCGACAAAATGTAGCAAAATCTTTCCAAAAAGACTCTTGAGAGTAATTATTGCAGAGAAATGTAAATGCGAGTGTTATTGAGGGTTCGATATCTTTAATTTCTGTGAGAGGTATGAGACACTATCTGAAAGAAAAATAATGAAAGCAGATGAGGATACAAACGAGGGAATAAAAAAGTGATATTGGTGAAGATTGAGTAAAGTCTGGTGTCGACTGAAAATTGAGTTCACCGTTTTGGTTGGTGACTTGGTGTCGACTTATAATTGAGTTGAGTGAGAGAGTTTACGGTTTGTGAGAATGAATGCGCCTCTGAAACAAATGATTCGGAGAAAACATTGAGAACTGTTGTAATACTAGAACAACGTTGTTACTGAAATCGTATAGTCAATTAATCAAACGTTTCGGTACTAAGTATAATATTTATATTGAAGAAACACCCATCGACGGAAGAATTCTGATAAATAGATGAAAACAGGATTCATTATTGATTGAATGCATCAGTGTTATATAGAAGAAATAATATTCAGTTCTGTTGATCATATCTACGAAATGAACATTTATTATTTTTCCTCTCTAGACTTTCATATAGTACGGTAATAGAAAATACGCTAGTTTGAATTGGGGAGACTCTGAAGTGTTGAAACAATATCTTGCCTTCATTTACGATGGAGAAAATAGTTTATAGCTTTTATGTTTCTTTACTTGAAGACAGCTATACGAAGTACGTCTCCACTCTATGTTTTATTTATTATATATATATATATATATATATATATATATATATATATATATATACATTTATTTTTTATTTTTACCGCCAATGGTTAAAATCTTGAAAAATGAAACAAATAATACTATTCATTACGTTTAACTAGATATTATATGTTCACTACTTTTGTGAAGTTTGTATGTGTTCATTGATTGTAATGACTATACAATTAAATCATTCTGGACAGATATACACTATATTTATCACAACCACTTTACAGCAGGTTATTTTTTTACATGCATTTTCGTTTCTTGCAGAAAAAATGCATGACTAAGAATTTACTTTCTGACAAACAATATATAGTTTCTGCAGAGATATATAGTTAAATATGTAATATTTTCGACAATAGTGAGGCAATTTTGTATCCATAGCAGTAATTAATATTTTTTGATGTTGTGCGAACATCCCTTAGTTGTAAATTACTGTTTTAAAAGAAAAAAAACAGTCTTACGAGAAAAGCGTCACTATGACCCAAATTTGAACTTCTTGACAACCCGTGCTGTAAAGTAG
Source organism: Gryllus longicercus (assembly GCA_038098605.1). Classification (NCBI taxonomy): domain Eukaryota; kingdom Metazoa; phylum Arthropoda; class Insecta; order Orthoptera; family Gryllidae; genus Gryllus; species Gryllus longicercus. The sequence goes on from JAZDUA010000052.1 coordinate 4,872,498, forward strand.
GGGATATCACAAAGCATGTACAAGAACATTCATGAAGTTCTCTGTATGAATTTCAAAATACGAAATAGAATTTGTATCCTAGAAAAATAAAAACTGCTTGTAAAGGTTTGGATCGCAGCATTTCCGATTAACAGGTGATTGTAAATTGTGTGGCATATTAAAGTGTGTTGCAGCTGCAATACAATTAGCACTGTAATAAAGATGGTTGTATAGGCTACAGTTATTTTCATCATATCTTTAAACTTATATTTTTTCTTAAATATATTTGAAACAGGCCTGCTTTGTTTTATCATTGAAGTCAGATAATGCATTACTAATAGTTTGAATGGGTGTTACAATCAAAATTCATGAATAGAAATAATAAGCACCGAACTTTTGAACGAAGCAACATCAAAAGTTTAAAGGTAGTATACAAATGATGAAAATGTAATAAGAACTTCGATACTTGGAAGAAACTGGGAACAAATAATTGCTTTGAAGCTAACGTCCTCACTAGTTTACCAGGGTCGACTGACAATAATTTCTCTGCGGAATTACTAATCTAAGTCAAACTCCGCAAATCCAATTTCCCGAGGAAGCGAAAAGAAACAACCGGGAATTGTGTTGGCTGCGACGGGCAGTCAAGTCAAGCGTTAATTTGGTTGATGAGAAAACCGCCAAGTCAAGTGTCTTGAAGGGGGATTGGTGTCCGTAAAAAGATTAACAGGGAGCGAAATGCGGCACGCAGAGTATGATTTCCCTGCAAGCACGGGAGCTGCGGTATTCGCTCCGCGCTAAATTCTACTGTTCCTCACAGGAGGGAGTGTTCATAAAAAAGTCGGGACGTCGGAATATCGCATATTTGTTAAATCGCTCCGCCTAAAAATATTAAAAGTTGCTCAGGGCAGATGGAATTTTCATGGCGAGGTAGTAAAATATTTTCCAATTTCAGAAATCGAATTAGCTTTCGGGAATTCCCGCATTTCATTGGAGCCCAGCGCCCAGCGATAACGCTGCCTGCAAGGCGACGCAAACTCTGCAGTTTCACGCGAGAGAGCGTTAATTATAAACACTGATGTGGAAGTTTGAAGCGTCGGTCATAGACCGCGGTGGCGAGTCAAATGCAACGCGATTCACCTTTTACCGTCAAAGGTTCATTGAATGCCCGCGTCACGACAGAGAGTGAAAGGTGATGGGTGATGTGACGAGTTGCGATACGAATGGGAGAGTGGTGACAGTTGCTGTCAATGATGAGAAAGGTTTGCTGAACTCGGAATTATTGACTGGGGAAGCAGAGATAGTAGTGATGAAGAGAGAGTCATGAAGTTATTTGAAAATATGAGCGTTCGTATGATGCGCTAAAGCTCCATTCACATGTTTAATTTTTCAGAAACCAATGTAGGCAACATAATATAACATCTTTAATGTATTGATTTCAGAACCTTTAGAAGACTTTCAAGCGAAATGAAAAATATCACTAGCAATTATGACGAACGTAGTTATAGCTGAAAACAGCAACCTTAACTTGGGCATCGCCACTGACAATCATTTAAGAAAACAAACTCAGAATAGAATTAATAGTTTAAACAACGTTTCTTTCAAGCGATAATGTAATCAAATAAAGTTTGAAACAAGTTTCTTTCTTTCTTCTCTTTTCTGAAACTTTTTAACAATTTTTAAATAGTGGTTTGTTAATCTATAAAACATTTATTTTTTAAATATTTTGGTGCATAAAGAGCCAAATAGCTAATACACAACAAATAATATCAATAATAATGTACAATGAATAAGTAAAAATCTCGACAAACCCCATTAATTTTCAACTTGAAACAAATTTTAAGAAATGGAGAAGAATACAAGACATTAAGACACAATGCTTTCCTTGGGGTACATATTAGCTCTTTGATCTTCGTACATTCATTTTATAGTTTTGAGATTTGAAAAAAACGAAAACTATTTAATATAACATTTAAAAATATTATTAAACAAAGACCATTGACTATTACTTTCGAAAATTAATTTCGCAAACAACTACAAAATTATAATTTTTTAAACGAGGACACATAGGCAATGAACATTTCAATGTACTCGTATTTAATCTTCTATCTACTGAAAGTGTTATTTATAATTTTTCAATGGCTCTTAAGTCATATTTATTATTACAGTTACTTGTTAACAGTAAAAATTGTGTATGAATAATATAATAGAAAATACAAACTTGATTGTAATTAAAATACTATACCTTTTGTAAAAAGCTTTCATCACCCTTTAAATTTTAATGATGGCTTTGTTTGTAATATTAAGTTTGGCAAGCGAATTTAGTATGTTTGCACACGAATTTGATTTTACCCAGAAAAGCATTACAGAAAATCCATGTGAAACATTTATTGAGCTTATTAGTCAATTATTAACCAAAACCCCTCCAAAATTAATCAGAAAACCTCCATATGCATATGTATCCCAACAGACGGACTAAATTGGATTTCTTCAGCGACCTTAAATGGTTTATTTTCACATTCCCTTTAAATATTAAACAGTCATCAATAAGCGCATAGCAGCACGAAAACAAAATATGCATTAAGGTTTTTGACCCAACTGAACGAGATCATTCACTGAACACACGTATTGTTAAATGGTTTGTATTACAAAAGTATTCACAAAAGCTATTCCAGCTAATAATATTTGTTGCTTCATAAATTAAAAATAAAATACTATTCGAGAGCTACTTTAAGAAGAAAAAGAAAAAAAGGTTCATTCATTGTATTTTAAAAGTATTTCAATGAGAGTATTTTTGGTTAAATACAAAACAATAATATAGCTCTTAAAGAGACGGAAGATTTGCCGAATTTTTCAAGACGACTCACTAGTCTTTAATATACAGCAATTTTTTCCATATTTAAGACAAACTGGTATTAATGAACATTACGAACGAATACCAACGCACTTGAAATTCAAATTCGAAGTCAAAGTTGATTCAAAATCAAATTGATTATGATATTATTTAGATATTATAATTAACATTTATTATTATTATTATTAATTACAATAATAATACCTTATATCTCTAAAACTCGGCAAAAGAAACCTGGGTCTCTTGGTGTCACATTTGTATTAGTTTTGAACACATATCTTTAAGCTTATCGAATAGCTGCCCGACAGGTTCACGAGTCAGTGGCAGGCGTTCATGAAAAAGTGAGGCGTAAGGGGGTAGTGAGCAAGGGGCAAGGCGTTTTAGAGCAGATGTTCAGTGTAGTGCGAGATCGCCCGTAGGGGAAGAGCCGTGAGAAATGCGCCTTCGTGTCAGAGATCGTTAGGTCTCTTCACGCCTGTTTTAATTTAAAACATTTCCCCATATATATCGCTCAAATTTCATTGCTCAGATACGAGATTCTTTTGGATTGTCCTCTAATTTTACAACTTTTTTCTGGCAAGTGGAATCTATGCTCGAAAGGTTACCTGGTAACAGTGACTGGAAGACACGGAATTCAGTGCGAACGCGACTGAAAAAAAAGGAGTTGGAACCAAACGGCTATTTGTACACAGGTCGCCAGACCATACTACACGTACATTAAATAAAACGATTTTTTTATTTTCTAATTCCAAAATTTTGCATTCAGACACTACACTTCTTATTTCTACAAATATCTCCTGACGCTTCAAGAGACACAATGATCAAGCTTATAGGGGCTGGTGGGACAGCAATCCAGCGCGAGTGGTAGAGGGGGTTAGAGCGATTTACAGGCGCGTGGCAGATGCGTCGCAGGGCACGAGCGCGTTTGAAGGATGGCGAACGTGGGTGAGCGACGCGCAACGGGTCTTTGTTACGGAGGGCGCTATATTACACGATTAGATGAAAACGTTGGCTTCCGCTCACGGTGTCAGTAGGTACTTGAATTGAATTGAATTGAATTGAATTGAATTGAATTTGCCTTATTTTACGTGGCGAGACTCGGGCCATCAGGCCTACTCTTCCGTCTGACCACGCAAATTTCGCTACGCTCCTTTCATCAACTAGCAGAGAAAGGAGGTATTACTTGAACGAGAAACAGGCAATTTTGAATTTAGCTTAGAGGCGTCATTTAGGCTTGAGGATCTTTTACATGCAAGTAAATCTACTAACATGGGTCAGCCGGCTTTACTTCCCCTCCGAAGGAAGGCGTACGAAGGATTTTTCTCCCTTAAAAATCCACGGCACGTTGAACCCGCAAACTCGGGTACAACAGTCCGGTACGCTAACCGTTACACCATCGCTTGGCTGCCCGAGACCTACACTCAGACGCTAAGTTTTCGGCCATCATGCTGAAATCTTCTTTAGGCATTTCTTCTTCACTCTACGACCTTCCTAAGGATTAAATACCAGAGGAAGGTCGGATCACGACAGTCGAAATGTTGACATCTGTGCCCAGGGCTCGGCGTCTCCCTGGCAGCTAAGTACATACTGATATAATACATAAATTATTCTTTTTAGTGATATAATACATAAATTATTTATGAAAATATAATTCCATCATTACTATTTTACAAACTTGTAGAAGACTATCTCGGACCACAATTTCCTCCCGCAGCGCCAAGCGTCGCAATGACCTGAAGCTCTCAGGGCCCGGTCGGCCAGGAACGCAGCGCAAATGCTGGGGGGGGGGCGCACGGTTGCGCGAACGCGTTTGAAGGGCGAGGAACGTGCGCGGGCGGCGCGGAGCGGGTCTTTGTGACGGAGGTCGCAGGGCCACCGCGCTGCGGCCAACTGCCCGCGGGGGAGCGTTTGACGAAGTCCCGAGCGAGGGCTCTGGACGCGCTGTGGTCGCCGCACAGGCCGCTCGCCGCAAGCGAATTGGAGGTGCGCGAGCGCCACGGACTGGGATTGGTGGATGGGCTCGGAAGGCACATTCGTCGAAAATTTCAACTATTGCAGGATTTCATGTAATTAAACACATATCGTTCTAATGATATTATCAATTTTGTTGAATCGAGTTCTTTGACTACAAGAGTTGAGAATACATTTGAAAAGTTTTATACTCCCAAAAACTAGTATATTCATAGAGATAAGAAAGTTTAGTAATACTGCAGAAAATCGAGGTCTGATTTTCAAGGAAATAAACCCCTATTATGATATAGATTCATAGAGAGAAGAAAGTTAAGTAATACTGCAGAAAATCGAGGTCTGATTTTCAGGGAAATAAACGTATTGAGTTTCCCCTATTATGATATACTGTATATTTAAACGCATGTCCGTCACACATGGTCTGTGCCTAAACCGTATACAACATTTTCATTAAAATGAAGATTCAACGATCAGTTTGCCTAAATGCGGAATTTGAAACGGATTTTTAAATTTTTAAAGGGATATTTATATGGAGCTCCTAGGACATTTAAGATATTTTCTCAAAAATGGCTCCAAAAAGTTTCATTAAATATTCAAAAACTCAAATAGAGTAAGAGAGTTTATACCAATTGCACAAATTCAATATTCAGTAAACCTCTAAAATTTCAAAAATTAAAAAATACCAGGTATAAAAGGTATGTCCTCCTCCTATATCTACATTATATTCGTACAAACATATTTTTTGCACGAATAGAGCATGCTTTGATTAATAACACAGCAAAGTTCTTATTTTTATTAATAGCTTCAAAATTTTAAAAATCGGAAGAGACCATATGATTTTTCATGCATCGGAACAGATGTTATCCGCATCTGGTGGTCATGGTGTAACAGATAAGTGCTGTCCCAGAACATTTTCGACGCTCAACTGAAACAATATTAATTTGTTCTTAATGGTACATAATATTCAGTAATATATTATCTTTAAATCAGTTAAAGAATGAATACATATGTGTAAAGTATTGGATCACTATAACTCGTACGTTAAGAGTCTACAATTATGTCAAAGTAATTTTCTAAATAAGATCATGGAAATTAAGATTAAATCAGCGAGGAGAAAAAAGAGTTATGATGATCCGAAATGATGAAATGCACGTTAGTCTTACATAGTTAAGATTTTTACGAGCATTATTAAACATAGTTTAATACAGACTTATCGCACGCATTGACATATTAGCATATGTACGCTTTTAATTCTAAATTATTCCCTCAACATAATTCGTATTGGTGCATCCCAGAATTTTATTTCCCAATTAGATTTCATGACTGAACCCACATTTCAAATGTGCGTTCTCAAATGAAGACATTTTTTTAAAAAATCTTCAAGATCGCCCACCATATCGAAGAGTGATTGGAGTAATTACTGTTACTTTGAAAGAGCCACTGTTGGGAAAGAGGACACTGATCTCCAAACACGCCTCGGCGCTACACGCGTGACTTTGATGTAGAGCGTGCACACTCCCGGCTCGCTGCACCTCTGCATGTCCAATGCGCCTCGTTGATTGAGAAAGCGATCACGCGCCCATGTATATGGAGATCAGATGACACTAATCATCCGAGCGTTTTGCATGAAGATCATGTTCGCTCTTGAGTTTCTCCTCTTTTTTCTACACATTAGAATATCAGGTTACGAAGGAAAGCACTCTTTAGGAAAATTAATGAAAATATTACTGTTGAAAAAACAAAACTTTGCTAAGAACGAAAAGTACATAAAAATATTGTGAGAAGAACATGATTTAATTAGTGTATGGTTAAATACGGACTTGGAAAAAAATTAAAAAAATAAAAACAAAGTTCGACAAGAAATAATAATGTGAAGAGAGGTATTTGCAAATGTTTTTTCTAAATATGAACCAAATATTTTATAATCCTATAAAAGTATATGAAGCATATTTTCTCAGGTTTTCAATCTATTATATAACTGCTGCAAATGATCCAAAGTATGTGAACTAAAATATTAATTGCAACGTAAATGAAATAGCGACACCACGCTTTCGAAGCCTCAAAATCCTAGTGACGAAACATTGTCACAGTGTCACACGTACAGTAAACTCAAACATATACAATACTATACCTAAATATTGCTCCCGCTAACTCATCACGTTCGTGTATAGCTCATCGAACACAGCAATTAACAAGCCAGACCCAAACACGTCCGATGGCCCACCATGTATTAAATCGACACTAAAACGCGCCGGCTCGCAAGCATCACTGGTCAGGGCGCGTCAGTGCACTAGTCGTCGGAACCATTTAGCTCCCACGTCCGTTGAAAATTTCAGAACGCGGCCACCGGGCGCACGAGGAGTGCTCGAGCAATCGAACGCACCCTAACGCAGTGGAACTAAACAACGTGAAATGTATTAAATATAACATTATTGAATATTTCGTGTTAAATACATCATGTTTTATTATGTAAGAAATCTTCTTAATTTCGGCACCACTGAGTGAGATTATGTAATTTAATTACTGACCAACACCAAATGCGAAAAACTCAAACCATATATCAATTGTGTAAGAATATTGATGTGGGACAGTAAGTTGTGATGTGTTGAGTATATATGATAATATTGAGTGATGTACGAAAGCACAAGATAGAAGTCTTGTGCTTTAATGTTTTCCCATTTACTAGGCAAGTAGACACAGTCAAATTTGTCTTTACCTTCCACTGTATAATGAATAATGAAGTTGATGACGATGTTAAATCATGGATTTGATGATGTTCAAGAAATACACGATAATGTGAGAAACCAACTACGCTGAATTCACTTCGTGAAAAGACGCCTTGCGCTGTGAGGAAACATGCTTTAGACGAGACTTGAAGTGCAGCTTTCTGCTCCGCAAACTTGGACACGGCTTCAAGACACTGTGTCGCCAAGACTAAATTAAACCAAGACTGCAATTAACGCCGAGCATACATTTGGTTGCACTTAAGATGTGCACCGGTGTTAATGAGAGCGAAGGCTTCTGCGGCCGGAGTCAGTAACTACTTGGCTGGCCGGGAGATTCCGCGTCCTAGGCTCAGCCAACGCATTTCGCCCTGAGGAAGGTTGCAGAATGACGTCCAAAACGTTGGCACCTGCGCTTCAGTCCCTTGGACAGCCAAACAGTTCCTGACCCCGGACGCACGGGCGTGGCGTCCCTTGGCAACGCGGGTAGTTACTGGTGTTAATGCTTGGAAGTGAGAGTTCACTATCCTAGCAATGGGATCTAAATATCATTCAAATCCAAGGAAGTATGTTAAAATAGTGATGTATTAATGAAGGGTTTCAAAACCGATGATACTATTAAAAAATTAACGTTTAAATTAACGTTGGGAGACCAGTCAGGAGCTTAGAGTTTGTTCTGTCTGGAGGATAAATACGTATCCGAAAGGTGACGATTAGTTCGGCGTCGGATCTCACCATCCACCGGTGAAAGAACCCCACACCACAATTACTATTACTACTACCACTACCACTACCACTACCACCACCACCACCACCCCCACCATTACCACCACCACCACTACCACCACCACGACCACGACCACGACCACTACCACGACCACGACCACTACCACGACCACTACCACGACCACGACCACGACCACGACCACGACCACGACCACGACCACGACCACTACCACTACCACGACCACTACCACGACCACTACCACGACCACTACCACGACCACCACCACTACCCCACCACGACCACGACCACGACCACTACCACGACCACTACCACGACCACGACCACGACCACGACCACTACCACTACCACTACCACGACCACTACCACTACCACTACCACTACCACGACCACTACCACGACCACGACCACGACCACGACCACGACCACGACCACGACCACGACCACGACCACTACCACTACCACTACCACTACCACTAGCACTACCACCACCACCATTACCACCACCACCACCACTACCACTACCACTACCACTACCACTACCATTACCATTACCATTACCATTACCATTACCATTACCACTACCACTACCACTACCACTACCACTCCTCCTCCTCCTCCTCCTCCTCCTCCTCGGGGTTTAACATGCACTGCACTTACGGGACTTACAACCTGCGCAGGTGTCACCCTCGTAAGCATTACTTACTCCTTTAACGAAACTATATCTTGCTCATCTCTACCAATTGATGATCCAAATGTTACGCCCGGATTTTCTGCCACTTAACAGGGTTCTCTTCCCCACTGTGCTCCGGGGTGGAAGAGGGGCGTGGCGGGGCAGACCACGCCGGCAGGGGGTGGGGTGGGGGTGGGGGTGGGGGTGGGGAGAGTGCGAGTTGCCGATGCGCCCGCCGCCGTAATGAGCGCAGACAGCTGACACGTGTTCGGGCCGCGATACCCGGAGGCCTCGCCGACATATGTACGCGCGCGGGAGTCCGCACGATGGTCACCAATAATCGGTGGCGCCGCGCCCTGGTGGCTACTCGTACTTCGTTCCCGCTCCAGGGGCAGGGGACGGGGAGGAGGGGGAGGCACCGGCTGCAGGGTGCTCGGCATTGCCTTTTGGATTTGTGGATGGGCGGCCCGACGGTTGCCTCGAAATGAAAGCGAGCCAGCGCGCGGAAAGCGATCGACAGGAGAATTGGCGTAATTAGCATTGCGGAGTTTTTGCTACCGCTTTTCGACTAATCAGTAAAACACGGTAAATATTGTATTCGTTGATTGTAATAGATGTCAAATATTTTAAAAGGAAAAATTAAATGTTTCGCTTGTTCCGGTTAAGTTTCATATATATACACGTATATAAGCTGTTTATCAAATTTCAACGTAATATCAAAATTAGAAGTTTCATATTTTGGGGCAATTCTTAATACATTAAATAAGTACACAACTTTTGAAGAAAGATATCATTGCCATAGTTATCTATCTTATACATCGTATACAATAAGTTGCTTATTATTCATAATTGGTTGTGCGGGTATTTTGCACATTCATCTAACAAATACTTTTGAAAAGTTATAAACAATCCTCTTTTCAATTTGGATTTTACGAACTTAGACGAACTCAACTAAATGTTTATTAGTACGTAATTTGTAAGCATGGAATGATATGAAAATATTGAAGTCAGTTTCTTCTTAAAGTACTTCTTAAATTGCAATTAAAAAACCCTACGCAAGAAAAAATGTAAATAAAAATTAATCTTGGGTAAATCTTTCCTGGTCGTTTAATGGATTTGATTTCAATGTAAAATAAAAATTTTTGTGTAGTTATTTTATCTAGTTAACTGATTTCAAATCATGTAAAAACACAATCTATTATACTAGCCATGTTGTGTATATTTGTATATATTGTTGCGGTTTTAAGTTGAAGAAGTCCATAATGTACCACTATAAATTCATACGATAATATTATTTCTTTACAAGATTTAAAATATTCAAAATATAAGAATTTTTCTTCTTAGTTGTTACTATAAAATTTCGATATGAGAGTCTGAATCGAAATCATAGATTGATGAAATTTTCCAACCACCTGGTTATTTGATATATTTTACTACTTCACCCATAGAATTGTAGAGAATTTGTGGTAAGTGGTATGTGATCAATTTTGCCATCAAGTAAGCTATCGTCATGATTAAAAGTGAAGTAAAAACGACATAAAACCCTCAAGTGTGTCGTAAAATTCAGAATACGTGTAGTTTTATCCACAATGAAAATGTAAGATATAAAATTAACACATAAATGCATATGTAAAATCCAAAATTATGACGGTGACAATTAAAATTAGAGAAGCTAACACGTGGACATGAAAATAATGGAAGACCACAGTGATTTAAGAGACAACAAAGATTTAAAATTAAGGAAAGTTACAAAGAGCATATTTAAAAATGTGGCAATTTTCGTTAACGGTTCAAGCGGTTAGTTTTTTAGTTTTGAATATAATCCCAAAATTGTTCAAGAAGTGATTAATTATTCTTAACAGTTAAATACAGACATGAAATTCGGGAACGCGAAAACAGACGCGGAGAGTTCCATTTGACTCATGTCTGAAGTTACGGGTTTAGAGAGTAACTACTTACACGTTTTAGTGATCCCATTTAAAAGGAAAGTTGTACAGCTTGCCTAACTCAGAATATATTTGTAAACTTGCATTGTCGTTTATATTTTTACAACTGCATCACCGACCGTTTCTACCAATCGTTTTTATTTGATATTAAAACTCAGAAACTTAAAGACTTTTATATTCACATTACTGTTTTCATAAAGTTCTCACACGTTGGAAAACCACTCTATGCGTTTACATTGAGTTACCCTTTGTTTGCTCATGTTTTTAATTTGTTATTAATCCAAATTCTCATAAAATTACTTATAATTAATAAATTGTATTATAAATGATTCGCTTATACCTTAAACAACATATTCTGATACACCACAATTACAAACCACAAAGGTTTTAAATTCAACTCTTCTGTCACATTTATTTGACACCAACTCAGTTTTCATCACACACCTTCAATCTAAATATCATAAAACGATTTCTCCCTGGAGCACACAGTAATCAATCCGCACCATGCAAATTCATTCCTAAGTGGATTTGTGAAAACGTTGTTGCTTCTACCACGTCTCGGAGTTTGCACACAGAGGAGGAAACTATCAAGGGTTTAATAAAATCTAAGGGATGTGGAATTAAAAAAATGAACGGGTAAAACACAATCTCTTTCAATTTTCTACTTTTACCCGAGCGGAGTCGGAGAGAGGAAGATTCTGGAGAGGTGGCGCCGCGAATAAATGTATTTAGGAGTCCGCATATAAACACCTCAAGAGGGGAGAAAGAGAAGTGTCGGGAAAAAGAAGAAAAAGGAGAGGGAAGAAAGGAATAAAAAGGGGAAGAAAAAAGTCTTGAGAGTAGGCACCTTGCGCGGAAGGAACGTGCGCAATTCCTTGTCTCCGTCGGGTCGGGCCCTTCCCCTGCCCCCTCCAACCACCCCGTACTCCCTCGTCCCCCACTCGTGCCTCGTGCTCATCCCCGCCACGCCCCGCCGCCCCGGTTTCTTTTCGCCAGTGGAACTGAATTACTTCAGCACATTTCTTCAGATTGAAACTAAATGTTATTTTTCCTCCCGTGAATGGAACAGGAGATGAGTGCGGGGGCTAGTGTACCAAGGGGGGTGGCTGGGGAGCGGCCGTGCTAGTGACTTCCCGTCGCTTCCAGTATTCCCCTGCACCTACGATCGCCTCGTGAATTCCTGCTTCCGAGGAGCAAAGAAAGAAATTCATTCTGAATGCACTTTCATAAGCAACCTGGCGCACAGCACAGTGCTTATGATTGTATTAAGTCTGTGATATTTTATATAACTCGAAAACAAAAATAATCGACACGGTCAAAAACAAATATTATTCAAGTAATTCCTTTTACTTTGAAAAAATCTTATTGTGGGTATGTAGAATCTTTTTTAAAAACATTCAAACTATTTCATTTTATAAATTGAATCACATTAAAAGCTCTAATAATTGATGGCTTTTTACGTTTCACATTGCCTCCTTTTTCTCTTACATCAAATAATAACCAAATACGTAATTGGTGATAATTAGTTTAAAACTTTTATAAATAAGTAATAATAACGAAACATATTACATTGAATTTGTTCATCACATGCTGCAGAATCATTTCGATCCATTATTTTCTTTGTTAAAGTATAATAAAATATATCACGGAGTATAACAGCAAAATAGTAATGGAAATGCCTTTATTTTTGAAGACTAAACAGTAGGCCTATGTTGAAAATTCAAAGTTACAGAGAAAAATGTTAAAATGTGAAACAGTATATTGAAAATTGAAAGTTACGGACAAAGGGAAGCTTTGACACAAATCTAGAGATAACACTTTAAAATGAAGCATATTAATACTTTCTAAGCTTGACAAATGCAATGAAGATTATGAGCTCAATTTCGGCTCCACGATGAAAATCCCTCTAAGTGTGTACGTTTTACATTTCGAAGCCACAGTTACTAACAAACAATTTTCTCCTGCTATATTAACTACATATATCTTTAGATAAAAATTACAGAAGATCGATTGAGGTATTTTCGTTCAAGAATCTAAAAAAAAACATTTAAAATTATCTGTATTTCTGAAATAAAATAATTATCTATTATTTCTGAAATAAAAGAGACATGAGGATTTTAAATGCTCCCAGACATCTATACATTTAGTTTAATACGTTTTATTTCATACAATTAATATTTATAATATATTTACCATTAGAATGATATGCAATATAATCTCGAACATTAGAATTATATGTGATTAGAATTATAAGTAAATGAGTGCATGGTTGATTACATTTTTCCAATAAAACTTTGATTTCTGTTAACTAATTCAACCATATGCTATTTCGTTTATCATTTGAATGTATTGTATTCACACTAATTTCAATCAATGCACATTCAATTTGTTTTGTTATCACTCGTGCATTTCGTGTGAAGACTACCTTAGGTGACTACGAGCCCAATAAGGCAAGCGGCATCCTAATTTGAGTTCGGTTGTAAACTTTCAATTCCTCTTTACCACAAACAAAGGATTTAAACATATATTTTTGTAATAAAAGTACATAGACTTTAAATTGTGTTGGGGATATATTTTGTGTTAATTGAATATTTTTTGAGAGCATAGAAAATAAAAAGTAATTAAATACTTCAAATTAAAAAACATTCCCTTAACGGAAAAATAAATTGACGAAATTCTAAGAATAAAAGATACAAATTAGAAATAATCAGGCTAAGGAAAACAATGAAGGTGCTTAATCACATACATTGACGCAAAGAAATACTGAAGTATGATTTCGAATTAAAAAATACATTTCGGGTGAATTTTAGCGAACGAGGTGGAATATTTTTCTTCATCCAGGACAATTACCGGGAATACAGTGACTTCACTACTCGTGTAAGAGTACAGATCCTAACAGAGAGGGAAATTCCCGAACACTTAGCGACGGGAGCCTCTCACGTAGTGCATTTCACAGGAGGCCTTGCCGCGACCGCGCCTCTCTGCAGATCGATAGGCGGCAGGGCGCCGGGGCCTGTGGGGGGGGGGCGATGTGGGCGGTAGGGGCGATGGGGGCAGTGAGGACGGCGGGGCCAGAGGACGTGGCAGGGGCGGCGTGGGTGGTGGAAGCAGTGATGGTTATTGGAGCGGTGAGGGCGGCGGGAGCGGCGTTGCGGCGGGGGCGAGGGGGCCGGCGGGGCCGGCGAAGGCGTCGAGGACGGCGAGGGCGGCGAGGGTGACAAGCGCGTGGGGGACGGCTAGGCAGCGGTGGCTGTGGGGTTGGCGAGGGCCGTGGGGGTAGTGAGAGCGAAGGAGGCGGCGAGGGGGGCAGCGTTTCTCTCGGGCTGCGCATTAATGAATCGCGGGACGCTTCTCGCCTGCAGGGCCATGGGTCGGGGGAAGACGTGAAGGCCATCGCCCTCTGCGAAAGGGCAGCTCATAAGAGAACACGTGCTTTCAATACGCGCGTTTTACCGTGCTATTTCAGTGTAATTTCTTCTAGAGAATTAATGAATTGCCAGTTGAATCCGTAAGGAAACGTAAAAATTCGAAAATAATTGTTTTGAAATTAAAATGATTTCATAGTAGGACCCGACATCGAAGTGCAACCCCTCTTCTAAGATTATTTATATTTTTTCTTCTACTTAATTTTATTTACATTTCTGTTTTCTCCTCTTTTCATACCACACATGCTCAGGAATGAGGGCACCCAAAATAATTAATTCCTCAAAGATATAATAGAAAGTTGAAAAAGGTCTCATTTTGAAGAGTACTACTGAAAACATAATTAGAGTTCAACAGCTTTTATCTGTCCCCTTATATTTCTCCACATGTCCTCACTCCTTTATTCATGTCTCTCCAACTATCCCTGATTTTCAACCCGTCTCTGCATACCCTTCATACTTCCCCACCAAAAATCGTGTTTTCAATGAACTTACCTTTGCCCACAAAACACGTGCTCCATAAAAGACACGAACACGTGGAATGCATAATTTCCTAACTATGCGCGATTATGCATGTTGAATAATCTGTTTGTATATCATAAGTAGAAAACATATTTTTTCGTCTTAAATCTGTTGAATGTGGGACTAGAACGTAATCCTATTATATTGCCTCTTCTGCCGAACCATTAGCAGACGTAACGACCGCGGCAGCGTTAGTAAATGACTGTTGTCACGTGGCCCTCACTCTGGCCAAAGGTAGTAAGTCTACGCTGAACTCTCCACAACCGGTATACACCACTGTGGGCTAAGTCCTGCTGCTGCTGCCTCAATCGCCGATACGTCGGTTGAGTTCTAAATTGGCTGCACTTAGTTCTGGAATGGTAGACCTGTCCACCTCTGGTGCATATTTTATTGAATGTTATTACTGAAATTTATCTTACGGAATATGCCCAACCTCCATCAAATTCCTTAACTACAAATTTATTTAACTGCAAACTTACAAGGTTTTTGTCGATAGTATGTTATAATTAGCCAAAGACGTCATCATATAGCATATTATACATAGAGAGGGGAGTCAGCATACACACTGTATGATTGTTAAAAATACAATGTTCATGTTGTTTGAATACAATATCAATATAAGTTTCTGAGAAAATGAAGCTAAAAAAACAAGTTTCGAACTTACTGGGAAAATCTTAAAAAATAAAACACAAGAAAATTATTATTACTATTGAACTGAATTAATTCTTGGAACCTCTTTACATACAATCTTCATGCATTTATGCTTCAAAATAACGAATACGGCTTGTTTAGTCATCATTGACATTTGACGTATCATTGAAAACTACAAGCGTTTTTCCGGTTTACCCAAACATTACGTCTGCAGGTTTCATTTTCATTTTCCCCAGAATTCCTCACACTTGACGCAGAGCCGTCAGAAGCTCTCGCGGAGGTCCTGCCCCTCTGCTGTTGGCGTTGCGGCTGCGGCACCTTGGCCGCGTTGCGGGTTCACTACGGCACGCCCCCTCCCGCCCACGGCGGTCCCCTTCGTCGGCGTCGGGCGCACGAGGAGATTAAAAGGCCCGCGAAAATGAATAACTGCGCGCCCGGCCCCGGCCCGTCCCGCCTCTGCCCCGCCCCGCCCCCACCTGTAGCACGCGGCTGGCGGACGCCTTGCATCGCGACGACCACAAGTAGTGTGTGTTGAGTGTGGCTGTGTGCATGTGTGTGTTAGGTTGCGTGTGTGTGCTGGGTTGCGTGTGTGTTGGGTAGTGTGTGTAGGTCTTGAATGTGTGTCGCTGTGTGCGAGAGGGAGCATGTGGTGTTGGGAGGGTTGTGTGTGTGTACGTGTGTTGGGTTGTGATTGTTGGGTTTTGTGTTTGTGTGTGTTTGGTTGTTTGTGTTTGTGTGTGTTTGGTTGTTTGTGTGTTTGGTTTTGTGTGTGTTTGGTTTTGTGTGCGTTTGGTTGTGTGTGTGTTAGGTTGTCTGTGTGTTCCTCCAGCAAAATAAAGGTGGTTGAGGAAAGAGCAAGAGCTACTTCGTAGGAGATGCAAATAACAGACAGACGTTGGTTGTTCTTATGAAAAAATCTACATCATCCAGGCCAGATCATTGCTTCGTGCGGTCAAACAATGAAATTAGTAGTGTAATTAGTTTATTTCGTCTACCACGTTATTATCATCCCAAATATGAGTTAATGCTAACAAGTCTGATCGACATATAATATTAGGGTGTCACTATTGTCACTCAAAACAATAAACTATTCAGAAATTCTCCAAAAATATAACTATATTTAAATCTTTGCAAAACGTATTTATATGCCTTTTATACAATTGTTTATCTCTTCATTTTTATCACTAATACACTGCAGGTGCTCAACGCTGACAGTGAAAAAGCTTAAAGAAAATGACTTAAAGCTTCAGTGAACTGCCGATTGGGCGGTTTGGCGCGCCCTGGAACCAAATTTGTTGGTTGCCCCTGAACAACCAGAGGTACTTAGTGGCCCATAAGGGGTAACTGGAACCACCTTTTTTTCCTGGTTAAATAATTAACCATATTTTCTCATAGGCTACTCTCAACCTCGATAGAGAATGACATTTCACTACAATTGTGATTTCATTTGTGTCATTCAAATTACGGATATAATAATTCAACAACACAAAAATATTTTTAGTTCTAGAAATAAGGATAATCTGGTACTAGCAAAGATAGTGAAAAGAGAATGCACTGTTCATCGATCGCTGGTATGATAGACACGGGCTAAGGGCGGAACAATGTTCCCCGTAATTTCCAACAAACAAACATATTTTAAAGGATGTACTAAGACTTAAACGTGAGGACAATATGGTAATAGAAACGATAGTAAAAATACTCCAGACTACTCGCGAGACCCTGGTGTGCTAGATTAGAGATACGGGTGTATCAACGGTCCCCGTATTCCCCAACAACACACACTTCTATTTTTAGATGGTGTTCTAAACTTATAAGTATGTATAATCAGCAACTATAGTGAAGAGAGTATAATAGTCGTATAGTATAGATTATGAGAGTCGAACGCTGGTATGATAGACATGGAATAAGGGCGTAGTTCCCCGAATTTCTCAACAAAGATTTTTACATGGTGTACTAGACTTAGAAGTGAGGATAATATGCTGGTAGCAACGAAAGTAAAATATTCCACGTTATTCTTCAGACGCTGGTGGGCTACATAAGGTCTATGTGCGTG
Source organism: Gryllus longicercus (assembly GCA_038098605.1). Classification (NCBI taxonomy): domain Eukaryota; kingdom Metazoa; phylum Arthropoda; class Insecta; order Orthoptera; family Gryllidae; genus Gryllus; species Gryllus longicercus. The sequence continues at coordinate 4,890,031 of JAZDUA010000052.1, forward strand.
TCAATGCCCGCTTCATTTCCCAGCATCCGGGGTTCGGACAACAGGGGGGCACAGAGATGTTCGCAGGCGTCGCGGCGCCGCCTACTTAAAGACGCCGGGAGGGGGCGCGCGTTTCGCGAGAACCCCGCAAGGCGCCAGTGCCGGCGCCGGCGCCTCGCTCGCGCGCATTTGTACGCGCGTCTGCAGGAAACAATGAGCCTGAAAAGTGAGAGAAGACTATCGCAACATTTCAAAACGAGGAAGAAAAGGATAAAAGAATTTAAATTCTTGGGCGGCGGAGATTATTCCTCTGTGAATGACGACAAAGACCCTATCATAAAGAAAGAGAGAGCCACCCAACGTCCGAGGAGAAGAGGGCCTCTCTTTGTGAGAAGGAGCGAAGCAAAGAGAGAACGAGGTAAGTGAGAAGTCGAGAGCGCGAGCAGAGAAAAGACGAAAGGGTGAAGGACGGCTGAATGGCCGCAAATGATAAGGGAGAACGAGATATTTGCACAAAAGGACAGTAAAAGGATCGCATAAAATGTAGGCTATACAGAGCGCTCGTTATTACTTCCAACGGGGGGGAGGGGTGACAAGGCCAGGGGCGGAGGATTGGAGAGGAGACTGGCGGAATGGGCGGCGGTGTAGCGGGGAGAGGAGAGGAAGTGCGGGGTATAGGGGATTAGCGAGAGAGGATGGGGGAAGGGCGGGGTGGGGAAGGAAGGTCGGGTGGGGGTGAGGGTTTAGGGCGAGATTGGGCGGGGCGGGGCGGGGAGGCGAGGGGAGGGATGGAAGGAATACATGGGGTGGGGAAGGGAGGGCGAGAGGGAAGGGGAGGGGGCGGGGGCGGGGCGGGTTCTCATGATTGCTCGCCGCGGTTCGAGGAGTGCCGCTCGCCCCGCCAACCCGCATCGCCGCTTTGTCACCGTCCGAGTTGCCCCAAGCGTTCGCCACCAGATAGCCTCCGGTTACGACCATCAGTGAAAGCGACGAAAGCAGAAAATCGTGGGAATGCACGGAATGTAATGCTCTCTAATTAAAGTAAGAATGAGTCACCGGCAGACTTTATTGCTAGTCATCAGTGGTCATCAGCGTTTCGATTCTCTGGACAGGAATCTCGATTGTTATTACTGATTTTGCAAAGTGACAGCAATCCAGGATCTTTGTGAATTGAATCGTGGAACAAAGAAGCAGAAAAGTACTAGTCATAAATGTTTTAGAGAACCCTTTAGAAACAAATATTACATACTAGTCTATCACAGTTATGGAATGATCCGTATAAAATAAATGCAACGCAAGCACAGATCTTACTGATGATGGTTCAGAGATAACAATGACCGTTTTAAATTGAAAAAATTTGTGAATATGAGATGATGTGTCGATCCTAATTACTTACAATTTTTGACGGCATCGTTTAAAGTTACATTTATTTTTTCGTAGAAAATAAATTACTTCACTCCCTTCAAAAGTAATGCACATTTACTAAGTGATTCGGAACGCATGTTTCCTATTATCGTACTGGGTAATGAAATTATAACATTCTTTGGGACGTCCAATTTTCAGAAGTGGACATTTGTGAGCCAATTATTTATTTTTCTTTAATTTTCTCATATGACAGGTATTTTAGTTTTAATTATTCAATAAATGACTCTTCCAATTAATAGTATTAAAACACTTTTTTTTCAAAAATTTATTGCCATGCACTGAAGAAGTAACGTCTATTATTTTGTGTTGTTGTTTACTCTTTTTAGCGTTGTCGCTTTCATTTTATGAAAGATTGTTATTGAATTTTAAATGCTGAACCACCCCCTGAAAACGGTTTTCATTTATCAAACAAAATATTGACTAATTTGCAAAATGGCAAAATAGTTCTTTCACGATGTAACACATTGAATATTCCCTTCATCGTTGCCTTCGTAGCGAATACAGAAATATTTTAGATTCCTTCAATTTAATTTTCTCTCAATTTTTATCGAGAGAGAATTTCAATATATTTGACATGAAAATAAAATAAAACACAAACTGCGCTCGAAGTACAATTAAAATAGCAATTTGTACAAAAACATTTCAGAATGCAAGCAGAAATATGCCTAGTTATTTTAAAATAGCAAAAATAACAACAAAACATATTTACGAGAAATTTGGGAGTTCTAATTTAAATATTTACGTTATTATTAATTCCCATTATCTGAACTTATTTCGCATAATCGTTTTATTATTATCTCATTATTTGCGAAACAGCTCTGATTTCAATCGAGTGACATTTAGTTATCCTGAAGCACTCCTTACCCAAGCTAAGTCATCTTACATTTTGGACAAATCATCCTGCTTTAAACATTGAAATTGAGAATTTTTGGCAAATAAAACTCTTTCATCCAGTGGGATTCTGTTTCAAATCTGTGATTTGTAATCACGTTTGAATAATCTACATATAAGGGTAGTTCATTGATGTGCTATTCAAATTGAAAAATGTTCGAAGTATTGAATTTATTTCTGAATGTTCACTGAAATCGATACATTTATTTAATTGTTTTTGAGAAAAAAACCCACTGTTTTGGTTCAATGTAGAGCAGCCGAATGTAATTTAAATGGAAGATGGAACTCCGTCGCTTTCGAAAACTCTCCGGCATCTTGTGTTAATGAAGTGTATGTTTACACAAGCGTACCATTTCTAACCTCGGTGAATCAATGAAGACATTGGATTCGTTGGATGAGCGGGTTACGATATCAAAATACAACTTGATAGAGTGTGTTGACTCGTAAGGAAGAGGCAATTGAGAGCAAGTTTAAGAAAAGACTGGCTTTCCAAGTTACTACCTGAAATATCAATTATATAATGTCTTCAAACCTCTAAAGGTTATAAAATTATTTGATGCATTGTAAAGAATTTTATAAAAGGTCGCTAATGATGTGGTAGTTCATGTAGGCTAAAAAAGAAAGATTAATAAAAAACAACTTACGGACAATATTTTTTTGGGGGAACTTTAAGTGTTCTTATTTGAATTTACCTCAAGAGAAATGCGAAGGGACAGCAATGTTGGGTAAGTGGACAACAGCGGCAGCTGAACGTTTTTGAATTACCAACGATCGTGGGCATCCACATGCGCATACACTGTTGCGGGGAACATGTTCTTTAGATTCGTAATAGAGCAGTTCGAATTCAATGTGCTACAGTTACCATCAATAGTTCAGTTCATTCGAAAATAAGCCATTATTAGTTTCTTTTACACAGCCACTAGTAGACACGGTTCTTTCAGGGCATACGTAGCCTGCTTAAAGTTCAATTTTTATCACTAGTCCTAAAAGTGAGATGATGCTTAAATGATCCAACAAAGAAAACAAAATTCTCTTATTATAAATAACTATTTTATATTCCCACTCTACCAAGGCAAATAACGTATGGATTTCATCGCGTTTTTCAAACGACCTCAAAGTTATGGAACAGACTTAAAGAGAATGAAGAGTGAAACGAACGATATGCAACACATTTGGGTCAATACATCTACGTGTTGCGGGTTGCCGAAAGTTTTGAAATAGTTCAAAGCAGAACCACAATCCTCTCCAGTCCCTTGGCCATTGTCAACCCCTTCATGCTGTAAACATGTCCCATCTAGACCAACGCATCAATTTCCAACATTAATAAACTCAAATAGTACAAAACAGATTCCTCAGATTAGCAACACATAACCCGTGGTTCATTTCAAACGCCCAACTTAATAAAGAGCTAACTATGACACCGATCATTAGACATGTCACCCTCCTTTCCATAATTTTTTCTCTAATCTAAACACAATAAACCAAACGGCAATCAAGAAATTGGTCTCATTAAATGATTTCCCAACTAGAATAAAAAAGATACCGTTTTGAATCCTTCTTAAAAGAGTTTCCATTAGTTGTTCATAGTAAAGGCTCTTGTATTTTCCTACTCTATGAGTATTGCAGTTAAGTGTAAATTAAGTTTAATAAAATAAGTTATACTGTAAGCCATCACAACACTTGAATGAGTACTACTGTTCCGGACTGTATAAATATACAATATTCAATCAATAAATTAATAAATAAAACAACGATTCTGGCGTGTTCAGTTCAATCAAGTTAACGAGTATTTTGGCACTAATTTCTACACAGTCGCATTGAAGAACGTGGTCGGTGAGTAGATGTGACTCATTCTTTTCTCGAACCTCTGCTATCTTGTGCTCTGATACTATAATTTTATGACGCCCCAAACCGAAGAATACTGATGTACAAAAAGAAAAGTTACTATAATTGACTAAAACTGCCCTGCAAAGCTCATATTAAAAGAACTATTGTTTTCATGAATTGAATGGGTGAAAAACAGAACGGTATAAGTGTCATTTTATAAATTCTGAGAATCACATGTTTATTTTAGGTTATATTTCACTGGCAATGCATTTTTGTGGTTTGAATGAACAATTCAAACGCGATAGTTTGTATGATCAAACAAAATACTACGACTTCACAGTAATATTGACTTAAATAAACATATTTCTCTGAATTTATAAAATGTCACTTATACCGTTCTGGTTTTTACCCATTTCATTATTCTTTGATTAAATTTTGTCTATTTGCAACTTCTTTAACTGAAAGCATGATCAAAGTTAACAGCGCGGATTCTTTGACATTACGGAATTGTTGACTGTCCGTTGACTTTCGAGAAACGTAGCTTCACTTTAAATTCCTGTATCAGTGAACAATTTTCATATTTTTACTATGCATGACGTCTGTGAGGCTCCTTTGGAATTGGTGCGCACGTGTTGAAGCAGCGCTCTTTTCACAGCATGCGGTTCTTGGCGCAAGCAGCCCCCAGAACGACAGACGTGCGGCGAGTCTGGGGCATGGCGTCGCCGCCCACATTTACGAAGGCCCCAGGCGGGGCTGTCGGAAGTCAGCAGTCGAGTCTCGAGTCCAGTCCTGCTGCCAAGTGGGAGTTCAGGAGTCGAACGAGTCCGAGTCGCCGGATAGTGGTAGTCGCAGTCAGCGTGTGAAGTGGCATGACCGGGGACAGCCACTGCCGCACGCGGGACCCAGCGCCGCACGGAGACGGCGCTGCCCCGTGCCCAGGGAGCCGTGGGACGCACTGAGCCTAGTCGAGAAATGCTGGTGAAAGGCGACTCATGGACTGAGCGAGCGCACGGCCCACATTTTGGAGGGCCAATCCTGGAGGACTAATCATGGAGGGCTAATCCTGAAGGACCAATCCTGAAGGACCAATTCTAGAGGTCCAATGCTGGAGGTCCAATGCTGGAGGTCCAGTTCTGGAGAGCCAATCCTGGAGGATCAATTCCGGATAGTCAATCCTGTAAAGCCAATTCTGGAGAGCCAATCCTGGAGGGTCAATCCTGGAAGGCCAATCACTGAGGGCCAATCTTGGAGGGCCAATCCTGGAAGAGTCGGTGTCGTTTGGGAGGAACGTGAGTGCACTTGGGAGAGGCTTCACTCCAGGAGCCGTAGCGACGTCAGCAGGGAGAAGACGCAGCATGCAGCAATAATTTACAAAACAAAAGTTAATTATGTTAATTCGGAGGACATTTTCCCAAGTCGTACAGATTGGAGAAATAAACTGTTGTCGATTTGTAAACTGGAGAAACAAACTGTTGACGATTTGTCTTGTTGCTTGACGGGACATAGTTTTTCAATCCACACAATATTATTTATTATATCACTTTAATAACATTCTTATATGATTTGTATCAATTCAAACGATATTATTTTAGTGATAAATTCGAACGAACTAATGCACTTGTGTAAACTATCCCCAAAATCACCGAAACTTCTGAGACATCAGATTGCGTATCAGGTCAGCTGACGGTCAGAAGAATACATTTCTCGAAGCGAACAACGCTACTTGTAGCCTTGGGCGATGGTTAACTGTTTTAGAACCAATCAAAATACTCGTCCGCTTTCCTGAACCGTGAAGACTCATATAGGAATTAATTAAGGCAGTACACAAACAATCATAGCAGTATTGATTCTCCAAAAAACAAAGGTCAATATAACGGAAAAATGATTTTATAAAAGGATAAAGAGCGCGGGCACTTCAGTTCTATTAGTTTTTTTTGGTCAGAGAATTTGATTGAAAAACATTATGCATTGATATCAATGACTAAAATCCGTCGTAAAACATCACATGAGTGACAATATAATGTATTTTAATGCGCAATTTTTTTACTATGATTGTTTTGAATACTTACAATATGTGTTCTCCTTTAGTCAGATATAAATATTGCAGGGTTTGTATTAGAGTTACGAGTTTTACAGTAACTAATTCATTATTATTAAAGTGGAGTCTTGATGGAGAATTATTCTTCAGTTTAGACAATAAAAGGTTCCTATTATTTTAATGGCACAGCCTAGTAGTAATTTCTTCGCATTATTTAATTACTTTTTATATTTTCATAAATTTTGTGTTACCGGTTATAGGTATTCGACTGCGATTTAAAACTTCTTTGCATTTGGCGAAAAAACGCAGTGGTAACACAGTTGCAAACCATGTCCAGAAGGTGCCTAGAACCCCACATCGTTCTTATTATTTTAATGGAACAGTCTCCACAACGTTCCTATTATTTCATTACTACAGACCACTCGTACTTTCTTTACAATTTACAATTAATTTTTATATTCTCCAATATTTTTGTGTAACACGAACTCACCCGGGTCAAATGCTAGGTCCGACGGCGCTTTAAAACTTCGGCGCGTGTGGCAACACAGCTGCAACCCACGTCCAGCACTTGCCTAGAACCCCACCTGACGGTGCTCGGTATGCACATGGTAGGTGCATAACGTAGCGCAGAAGCACCCGGGACCACACGCGGCCGGCGCGCGCGGTGTGCTGCAGGAGAGGCGCGGCGGCGCTCCCAGCAGCGCACCGCTGCGGCGGACTGTATCCACACGAGGTGCGAGCGGGGCTGCGGGCGCCGTGTTGAACAGTGCGTGAGCGACTTACCGCATCGATTTTCCCCCTCGGCTGTCGGCACCCACTCCGGCCCCGCGCCCCGCCCACCGCTCCCTGGGGCCCGCGGGAGCCCCGCGCCGCCCGCCCGCCCGTCCGCGCGAGCCCTCGTTCGTCCGATCGCGAAATTCACCTCGCCCGCATGCCTAGGGCTTAGGGATTGTCCTGGCGGACATTTAGAGGATGCCCCGGCGTTCGCACTTTTTTACTACACCATCAAATATTCCGTATTTTCTTTGGTTAGTGATTCTGGACGAGTCAAATGCTAAGGGAATTAGTTCCGTAAGTGTAGTGCATTTTTTATCGCAGGAGGTGCCGGTTATCTTCTCCCGGCGTTCGCACTTATCTTACCACACCAGCAAAGAGTCCGTATTTTCGTCGATTAGTGATTCTGGAGGAGTCAACAGCAAAGGTCATTAGTCCCGTAAGTGTAGTGCACTTTTTATCGCAGGAGTATCTTCTCTCGCTGGATGGCGGGATCCAGCGTCGAACTATCGATACATTAAGAGGGTTTTCCGATTAAGTACCACCCAACAATGTTTCGCCCCAGCCGGGACAAGCTGTAAACTCCCGAAAGGTCTCCCGGCATTTGTGGTAGTGTAGTGCATGTAAGTATGGGGTGAGTACACGACAAGGAAGAGGAAGGGAAAACCGCGCGCGGAGCGTGGCTCATTTGTTAGGGTACTGCTTGGTATTCGGATACTGGTGGTATTCGCTTGGTGTTGATCGGAGAAACCACGGAAAACTACCGATCAGAGAAGCCAACCGCCAGAAATTTCCTCCAGAGAGCGGCTGAACACGACCTAGCTATGGAACTAATGTTAAAGATCCTTCCGGTAACCCTACACATGCAGCATGCGGAGCCCACTCAATCTCAGTGTGACGATTCGCCCGCCACAACAACTTGAGCATTCCTGGGTTATAATTCTGGGTTTGACCACCAGAGCCCTAGAGCCGGAGATCAGTCCTCCACTCCCAGAATCGCTGTCAGTTTCTTGCTGCCAGAATAAACCTACCAATCAGCTGCAAGGCGCGAATGCATAAATACTTATGCACACAAATACTCTGCACAAATAAAGTCCCTCTGATCGTGGCGTAAGAGGCTGCCGGAGAAGTAGGCGAAAAGGGCATTTTTTTCACGATATAAACGGATCAATATTTGATGCTGGTCTAGATTCACAATGCATAATTCTTGGCGATAATTCAAAAGTCATGTCATTAAGTTATGTCAGGTTTTCATAGTGTTGGAGACTCTTGTATTATAATTTTTTTGTTTTTTTATAGAGGCAGTAACGAGGTGCTCTGCATATCAAATTTGTATCATGAGGTGCCAGCCTATGTAGTATTCTATATTCCTTAGTGTTGTCATTACGTCAGTTGGCAACTTCGGCTTCCAATACTCGTATTAAAAAATCTTATATAAATATTTCGTCACATCTATTTTGAAGTCATTTTTCAATGTAAGCCTAACAGTTTTGTATATGATATATTGTAAATAGCTAATGTGATACTATATTACTGATGTTGTTATGTAAGTTTTTCATCTTGGGCACAACTTGTAACTTTAATATTCAACTATAAATACGAGAGGTAGCAGAGAAATTTACTATTTCTTGTTTTTCATCCATTTTTGAAAATAATCTATTGTTATTTAAAATTTCTCAGTGTACACATTCCGACTTCTTTGTAAAAATTAAGTTCCCTTGTTAATTCATAATATTCGTATATGTTTCCTACTTCTATTCCCTGGCTGGCTTCCCAACCCGTTCGTTCGTCCGCCGCCTCCCTTCCTCGTCCATTCTACTCCCTCTTCCTGGCCCTTCCTGGTCCGCTCGCCCGTTCGCCGGTCAATCCGCTCGCCCGCTCGCCTGCCCGCCCAACCGTGCGATTGCATTGTTACGCACCGGGAAACTGCTTTTTGTCAACAGGAAAATAAGTGTCGGCCGCCCGTATCCGGCAATATTACTTCCTTATCCAACGGGGTATCTTTGTGATTGCAGCTGGTCTTTTCAAGAGCTACAAAGGCATCCCCGGGACTCGCTCGGCGGCAGGCGGCGGCGGCGGCGGCGGCGGGGTGGACAGCGTGGGCGTCGGCGGTGCAGGCGGGATCGAGATCGGGATCGATTTTGGAGGAAAGAGAGCCTGAAATACACAGGGTTGGAGAAGCAATAGCGATGCATTAACTGGTGATGATTCGGTTAGTGGTGAACATTGAGTTGATTAAATCCTGTGTAATATATAATGCTGTGAAAAAAATATGGAGATATATCTTAAATTATTGAAGCAGGATTGAGAAAATGTAACATATAATTTTAAGATAAAAATGAATAACTGTACAAAGAAACTAACTAGCAACGCAAATGACAATTAATCAACTTGTGATGTGTCGGTTAAAAGTGAATGTTGGGGTGATTAAATACTATGTAACAGATAACTCTCTATAAAAATTATCGAGGATTATCTCGTTATTGAAAACAAAATTGGGGTAGGGATCATATAATTTTACGATAAAAGTGCATAATTGTACAAACACTAGCAGAGGAAGTAAACGACAAAGCCAAATTGGGCCATGATAATACATCAATACAGAAATAACGGTGAAAGAAACGTGGCGAATGAGAATAATAAAGTAAAAGTACAGTATTCAGATTCAAAAAACGGAGAGGTCTTTGAAATAGAAATGGTTTCTACTGACCTCTTTGGAGAAACAGTACAAACAAACGGAAATTGACATGCGTGAAATTAATCCAATCATAGATAACGATGTTGTTTATGAAACACCATAATGAAAAATATTACGACAATAATTTGTTTTCACAGTGGATATTGGGATTGAATATATAGCTAGACATCCATCCGTAGGTATTAAGGTAAAGGAGTACTCGTGAAAAGGTAAACAGAGTACACATGGTTTACGTCTGTAGAATTGTGTTCGTTTATGCGTATGAGGATGAATGGTTTGTACATGCCATATTTTGTAGTTTGTAAGCGGGAGGTGAACGGATGCCTATAAAAAATGTGATAAATAATAATTGATTGGTATTTTCAAGTTTAGGTTCAGGCACAATGGAAAGGTAGAAGCTCAAGAGCATATAAGAGCATATGTATGCATATGTGTATACATATATGTGGGTATGAATGTACGCTTATGTGTGGGTATATGTATGTGTGTTATGTGTGCGTGTAAACATATATGTCTGTGTGTGAGTGCATGTGTGTATACATATGCGTTTGTATATGCATGCATATGTGTCAGTGTGCGTGCATGTGTGTGAGTGTGCCTCCATGTGTGAGAGTCCGAATGCATGTGCGAGTGTGTGCGTCCATGTGTGAGAGTGTGCATGCATGTGCGAATGTGTGCGTGCATGTGTATGAGTGTGCATGCATGTGTACGAGTGTGTGAGTGTGTGTATGTGTGTGTGTGTGTGTGTGTGTGTATGTTTGAAGTGAAAGCGCTGATAGGGAGCAAGAGGCATGCCGGGCGCAGAGCTGGTAGAACGAGCAGCGAGAGGCGATACGTCATGAAAGCAGCTGTTTCGCCGAGCGGAATTTGTAGAGGCGGCGATCGGCGACCGGTACCCCGGCTCCTCCCCTCCTCCCTCCCCCATCCCATCCCGCCCCTCTCCTCCTCCCTCGCCTCCCCGCCCCGTGCTCCACTCCGCCTCCCCCCGCTTCAACGTTTTCGTTCGCTCGAGTCAGCGCTGTCCGTTCGTCTCTTTCAGGATTCGGCAGCGGACCACAGATATGAACGACTCGTTATTTGTCGGTGGATATCTCGTGATGATTTTTTCGCTGATATAAAAGAGAAGCGGAGATATTCCCCAGAGCACTTGTGAGATATTCAATGAGAAACGCATGTGAACATTGTTTTTATCTCTAGACGAGTCGATTTTAATAATGTACTCGAACGTGGAGACCATTTATTATCCGCTTTAATTTAAATTAATATAGTGGGATTGTCTATCTCTAGAATGTGATTACTCAGGAAGCGCACTCAATATTGGAGAGAACAAAGACGGCACTTCAATTATATTGGAATCATTGTCTGTAACATTACAGAATTAGTTATCACTATCGAATATCGTTCGCGGTTTCAGAAAGAAATGTCGCTGTTGAACTGAGTATTAAAGTGGACAAACGTATTTAATTCTCATTTAGTGCATTGGAGTGAAGAGATATGAAAATTAATGTAATTAGTATTGATTTACGATCATTATTACAGCAATAAATATCTGCTTCTATCCATGCACAAAATCAAATCACAAATTATTTTTCAATATACATAGGCTCTCTGGTATTTGTCCCATCCTCATTAACATTTGGCAATTGTCATAATTGTTTATGAAGAACTTAAGTTAAACGTGAATTGCTTTGTAAACTTTAGTTTCAGAATATTTAGAGGCCAGATGTTCTGCCAAAATTTTCATTAATTTAATTAATAAAGTTTCTTTGAGGTTATATAATGGACTTTAACTCGTTAATGGTGAATAAAAGAACTAAATATTAATTTCGTTCTAGATATAACGTCAAAAATACCAGCTATTGAGTAGGTAAAACTTTCAAATCCCTGAGCTTTCAAAGAATGATTCATTATTTTCACACATTTTTAGTACAAACTGTTGACAAAACATTGCCCAGAAGAATGTTTATTACAAAAATCATAAATTAATTTACTCAGTAATACAACAGTTTGAGTCAGTATCATAAGTGCATTTCACCCTCTCAAGGTTGTGTTGCCTATACAGTTCTCATGCACGATCATAAAAAATACTCTGAATTTTAGGGGTGAAACGTATGTACTTCGTAGTGTCAACAGATAAAAACGGTTTAACTAATTTTAATAATGATAGAATATGGCGATGGAATACGTGCATTAACTTTTATTTTAATTTTTCAGTGTCCTCATGAAATGCTTTCTTAACAAAAGAATAATTAAGCTTTGATATGTTAACATTTAAATAGCAGACACAAATACAATATGTGTTTTACACAATTGTATACAATTTCAACCGCCATCCACTCCCTGTGGCCCATCACCATCAACGGCACTGTCTTGTCCTCCTCCGACGTTCTTCGCACCGCACCTCTGCCAATAAGGTCGTGGGTGCGCCCGCCGCCAGCGGCGCTGTCGTCGCCCCCAGCTGGTAGCTGCCATCGCAGCTGTCGTCGCGACGTGAGGCGCCCTCCAACCAGCTCAAATGTGTGACTGGCTTCCAGCTCTCATTAGGCAAATGAGCTCGGCGCCTTCATTTGACCCGCTGTTTCATTGGCATGCCGCGTTGGCGTTGGCGTCGGCGTCAGCGCCGACGACGTCGAGGACGACGCCGACGATGCCGGCGACGCCCGAACCACCGGCTCAGCGCGCCACGGATCCGCAGCCGCCCACGTGACAGAGGGCGTCCGACAGGCGCTTCTCGGGGGTTCCAAGTAGAAACATTGTATCTTCTCATCGTTAAAGAATGTTCTGAAGGATATGACGAAAAAGAGAAGAAGGAGGAGGAGGAGGAGGAAGAGGAGGAGGAGGAAGAGGAGGAGGAGGAGGAGGAGGAGGAGGAGGAGGAGGAGGAGGAGGAGGAGGAGGAGGAGAAGGAAGAGGACGAGGAAGAGAATCAGGAGAAAAAGTCCGAGAAAGAAGAGAAAGAGAAAGAAAATGAAGAGAAAGATGAGAAGGTGGCAGAAAACGATGAGCAAGAGAATGACGACGGCGACAACAAGAAAAAGTAAAATTGCGAAGCAAGAAGAACGGAATCGGAGTCAGGCAAGTCGGAGCGAACAGAGCGTAAAGTAACCTAGGCAATGCCGGGTACTTTCAGCTAATACTGTACATAATTTCCAATGCCCGCTGAAATTAAAAGAAATACATGCAACCTCCAAGTATATGCGAGTTGTTTACGGTTTTGATAGATACCTCGGAAAACGAAAAAAATACAAAAAAACAAGAAAACGTTTTGATTATTAACTGATAAATGCAAATAAAATATTTGATTGCATTATTCCGCCTATTCTCCTACTCGCGTGTAGGAACTGAATTTTCATATTCAATGCGTTACTGCTTACGATTCAGCTGTTGTCACAGGTTCCAAATGAGGTGCAGCTCGCTATTAAATATCTGCTATTCACATGTTGCGTTATGTGACACCAATCTTTTTTTTATTTCCTTTTTTACGAAAAACCCTGTACTGTATTTACACCACACTACATATGTTATTATGGAATTCGTGAAAAATATTTTTGTTAAAATATTTAATTTAATGCAATGTTATAAGAGAGTATTTTATTTGTTTATACTGAGGTGTGAAGGTGCTAGTTTTTGGAGAATTATTTTCTCAGCAGCAGTTGGCATCTTGATGTCACTAATTTATAACAATTTGTAATATACTAATTATTGGTCATGAGGTGCTATTTAATAGTACATTATGAAGCAATGATGTAATACCCATTACCTCGAGTTGCATACGGTACTTTTTCTACGACTTATAGTAACTTTTATAAGTTAAACGTTTACGTTAAATGGCATTGTGCCATTGCTAGATTCAGTCAAGGTCACCTAGCGCACAGATAATACCCTACTCTGCGGCAGGTGTCATTTATTTACCACTGCGCTGGTCAAATAGGATCAAAGTGAAATGATTCAATTCATTTAAAATAATATTTCACATAAAAAAATACTAATGACTAGCAAAATGTAGCGTCGTCGAAGCTAAAAACTGTTTAAAAAATAATTTCATGCGCTGAAAATTTCTTTTATACTACATTTGTTTTATGCCCAGCTTTGTTTAAATATGTTCTTTCAGTATCTGGCATTGGACTTACCAATGATTCGTAGTAGCTGAAAATGTTATACTCCCATCTAAAAGTTCCCAACACCCAATGGCCTTGTGTGTTACCTCCGTACGGGATATGAACTGGATTTATTGTAATTTCAAAATTATAATCGCCGTAACAAATACTTGCTGGTTTTGATGCTAATAGTTAAATTTTAGTACAGATTCATTTTTACGCATTTTTAGTAATATGCACTAAAATGCAGACAGCACATTTGCTTTAAAACAAATTCTAAATAAAAAAATACAGATCATTCCAAATTAGTTCCAAAAATTCTATCGCAACATCTTTTACAACTACATTTGATTCATCCCCGAATTTCCTTAAAACTTCCATATTTTTCTCCCTAAATTTTTAATGAGATAAAATCGTTGAAACTCAGTTCAATTTGTCTTCTCTACTATTTCTGAAATTTCTCTATTAATCGTTTTGTTTGCGAATATAGGGTTGCATGCGAGTCTAACATAAAAAGGTAATGTATGTTTATGTAAATAAGGTGTTAGTTACTTTGAATAAGTTGTGGGTCACATTCATTTGAAAACGGTATTTGCAGGCTTATATAAGAACGCAAAAGTGCGAAGTCGAAACGTAACGTTAATTCATTCAACAGGATTAATCATTAGAAATTACTAAATAGAAAAAAAACTGCAGCGGGATCTACTTGGTAATTGAATTGTTCACTTAAAGCTGTCAACATCATCTTTGCCAACGTCGTGAAAGACAATTATGGCGTAATAAGCAAAACATGCGTTTGGGTTCTGGTATTTAATCAACGCCACCTATTATAGATTATTAGGCGTTGATTTACTTCCTGGCATTATCACTAAGACCGCAGCGCCAAAACACGCCAAGACCTAGATGCGTCGAATGACATACGTCTCGACTGGTGCACGGGAAGTAGTCTAGAAGCCAGTGAATTATGGAAAAAACACACATCTGCACGTCCGACACTCAAGAGATTTACTGAAATATTGAATAGTGATAAAATAAATTAAAACTGACAAACATAATATAATATTAAATGCAATTTTAATGTATAAAGTCGAACGAAACATTTAATAAAACATTACTTAATGATGAATTGTCAATACTTGGTTTGTAAACTTCTCTGCGATTTGACAAGAACTTGTATCGTAATGAAATCTGTGTCCTAATGAGTATTATTGTGCAACGAGTTGCAGCCATCATATGACAGAATTATACAATGGGAGTAGATAAACGTAATTTATTTAATTTTTATGTAACAAATTTTATTACCAATATGTCTTACAACTTGAATTATGAAATCGTTTTTTCTTTAATTTTTAGAATTTTTATGTGCTAATGTGTAATTTTTGTGATACGTATAGCATAATCCTGAATGCATTCAAGCCAGAAAGAATATTTCAAATAATGAAGACTTTCAATTTTTCTTAAATTTATTAGCTACGCAGTTGTAAATATATTGTATACCATAAGTAGATTATAATTGTATCTCCTCAATTAGTTCATTGATACCGTTTTGTATTATTAACACTTTTCATACACCCACGTTTAATACTCTATTTATGATTCAAAATCCGGAAAAATGTTAATAAATGTGCCAATATTATATGTGTTCAGGCAGCGAAATAGCTGAATAAAAGTTTGGGAGAGCATAGGATTGTTGATGAGAATGACAATGGAACATCGCTTCTTCTATCGCAGTAGTCTTTTCGTCAGGCAAGAATGTTCTGGAAAATAAATGACACACAATTTAAAAGTATTGTTACTTGGCGAAAGAAAACAAAGAGTATTGAAGTTGTCACAGTTACCTCTGCCCACGAAAACTGCCCTTCCTTACGAATTCCGTGCCTTTAGCTACGTTTTTCTATTACATACATTTCCTGGCACACTCTGGGTAGAACCTTGAAGACTTTCCAAAACGCTTTTTACGACGCTTTTCGCACTCCTTGTCGTGACAAGGCGATCGGCCGTCTGATATAGAAATTCTCAGCATTTCGACCGTGCCGAGATTTGCGCGGGAGTGTCCGGTGGATGTTCTCCAGGAGCTGGTGCGATCTTTCGGTGACACTCCGCACTAATAGAACAAGTTGAATTCGACTCAAAGAACTTGCAAAAAGAAATGAATGTTTTCGACACCAAAGAAGAAGAAATTCGCGCGGGCTTTGGGAGAAAATTAAGACTATCTCGAAGGCGCCACGTTTAAAATGTATAGTCTTTTCCTTTGAAACGCCTTCAAAGAACATCAAACTCCCTTTTAAAGAAGACAAGGCGCCAAATTCGAAGTAATTTGGCCGGCAATGTGTCAACAATATGGATTGTATGGTATTTACTGAAACTTTTCGTTTGTCATGGGGCTAAGTTTTACATTTTGAATGAAAACCTAAGTGTAAAAATTCTTGATTCCATTTTTTGAATAGGAGGAAATGTAGGAAATGGTATTGTACTTTAGTAATTTTTATGTTGCTCAGAAAATTATTTGTTGATAAACGAGGCACTAGATAAACGGTATTTTAATTGTTCAAAAGAAAAATCATACGGCTGTGTACAAATATTCATAATGTATACTTAATTTCTATCATTATATTTTCATTAATTTTCATTTCATTCACATTTTTATCGATTAAACTGACATCGTATAAAAACGCCGCTAAATGAAAATATGTTTGAAAATGCGCTTAGCCAACCCTAAAACACCGAAGCATTTTCTGAACAGCGCTGCTTATTGCGATAGAAACTGGCAGCAATTAGTCTGAATGCACAAAGAGCGAATTTAATAGGTATTCATGTGAACTAAAATTTTGATTAAAAATGGACATATTTCATCTAACGAAAGCAAATTTTGATGTTACTGCGTATGTGACATTTCTTTTAAACATTTTTACATGTACCACTTGTCATCTTGATCAAACATTTTGATTAAACACTAATAACAATTTACTAATAAAGATTTAATTTAGTTAAGATCACAAATGTAATATTTCTCAACTACAGGAGTGTAATTGATGAAATAGGTTCTGAACAAACCTTTAAAAGTTTGTGTTTTCTTTAGCGTCAATAGTGTCTTATAGAGTTTATAGCGTTCTCTTTATAACTACTGAGTTTTCAATAAGGTTTTCTCCAATTTATCTCAAGTAATGAGTTTTGAATGTTTTACTGAAATGTAATAAGCAAATAGTCATTTGATGTGTTTGCTATATAACTCATGTTTTGTAATAAGAAAATATGAAAATGGAGAAATTTAAAACAAATACATTGATGTACCATATAATATCCTGAATAATATTATATTATTTTTTGAAAAGGATTTCTAATAAAAAATATTAGGAGAAAATTGCCACATTGACTTGTATTGCGTGTCATATACGCTGAGATTTAGGCGTAGACTGTTGCCAACTTACAGTCAATTCGCGTGACACTGCAATGCTGTGTATTGTGAGGTCAGTCGCCAGTCAGCCACCGTCCCGGACACTTCGCACGAGACCTCGCTACTGAAGATGCCCACCGCAGTCGTGGGCGAAACGTTTGGTAGCTCAAAGCCAATTGGACCACGGCCCATCAGCCCGGAAGACATGAAGAATATTGATTCCGGCCGTGAAAGCCTACAATGCTGTATATGCTGTGTGAGGAACAGTACTCAAATTAAATACAATGTCTCAAATAAATATTTCAATAGTAGAGTGCGGAGTATTATGAACATGTTAATCCGTATTAAATAAAAACTAAATATACTTGAAGATGATACCACTTCGTGAATTTTTCATACTACGTTCCGTGAGGTAGTGCGTGATAAATATTACCAGACATACTAAAATACACGGAAATTCTGACATTAATAATAACATGTAACTATTAATATCATCATTGAAGCAAAATAACGAAAGATAGAAAATATAATAATGCTATGATTTCCACTTATTTTCAAAATATACCGGTAAGTCACATTTCAACTCAACGTGGCGGTCAGTAATGGCACCACACGAGTCGAATCTATTTCCGAAAACACCTACACATCAAGAAATTAACTCTGAATCGCGCAACTTCCACGGCTGTTAACGCCCTCCCTTTCACAGACATTCCACCGCAAAGGAAATGAAGTTTTTTCCACCACACGGGGCGCAAAAATAAAGAACCACCACAGTGTAATGATTAGCCGACGGCAGCATAATGAAGCCTTGCGACACGCCGCGGACAGCTCTGGGCTCGGGAAAGGCTTGCGCAGTGGCTTGTGTAGCATTTCGGCTTGTTTATACGTCGCCGGCTCAAAAACCTGACTCCTATTATACGCCATGTTAGAGGGCCTCGCAGAGCGAGAGAGCGAGAGAGAGACAGACGGAAAAAAAGAGAGAAAAAAGCATTCAGCCCCGGCAGACACAGCGTCCCTTTGGCAGTCCCTGCACGTATACCGTCCTGTTATGAGCTCGCCTCCGCGAATATATATTGCAGCCGCGGTCGGCTTGAAATATGGGCTTTTGAGTTTAAGAATCTCATTGGGACAGAGAAAAGGCCCACAGCGGTGGCGTGTTGATTTTGAGGTCGAGGAAGGCAGGACGGGAGGGAGGTAAGGAGGAGACCTGCACGAGGTAAAGGAGAGTGGCGTGGGAGAGGGAAATTCGCTGATTGTCAAAGGGCGTGGTAGGGGCTTCTCAACCTCTGGCTCCTTCACTACCGCCGCAGTCGCATTCCGCTCTGTGTGCAGTTGGACAGGACGAACTCAGGGCTGGGTTCCATGACCGGATGGTTTGAGTACAGGGGGGGTCGGGGGCGTGATCGGGGGCATGGTCGGGGGCGAGATATGTGGCGTGATTGGGGTAGGGGTTGAGAAAGGGAGCGTGGTCGGGGGCGTGGTCGGGGGCATGGTCGGGGGCGAGATATGTGGCGTGATTGGGGTAGGGGTTGGGATTGGGAGCGTGCTGGGGGCGTGGTCGGGGGCATGGTCGGGGGCGTGGTCGGAGCGTGATCGGGGCGTGGTCGGGGGCGTGGTTGGGGCGTGGTCGGAGCGTGGTCGGGGGCGTGGCGGGAGGCGTGGTCTGGCGCGTGGTCATGTGCGTGGCCGGGCACGTGATCGAGTGCGTGGCCGGGTGCGTGGTCTTTTGGACGGACGAACTGTAAACGAACAAAAAGGGTGGGATGATGCAAATTTGGGCGGACGTACTGGAAAGTAGGCAGCCGAGCAGGTAGGCGAGCAGCCATTCACAAGAGGTTGGGGGAACGGGTAGGCTGGTAGGTGGACGGGTGGGTGGGTCGTTCCGTCGATGGGTCGGTGGGTCGGTGGGTGCGGCTGCTGGCGGCGCCCTGGCGTTTCATCTTGACTGCTCCAATCTAATTCAATCCACTTCCGGGCTGCAGCCCTTCCACTCAGCGGAGCAAGTTCGCCCTCTTCAAAGAGCAAAGACTGACCGCAGGGTCTAACACTCCTGGGGATGCATCCGGCCGCCTCGACCACCACCGTCAGGGCTGTCCAAAGCGACGCGACCGCGAAGAAGGAACAGGGGGAGGAGGACGCGAATAAGAACGATTGCGATGGTGATGAGAACGATTGGTGATCAGAAAGATATATTAGAAGAAAAAGAATTGCGAAATATATTTATGGGGAAATGTAAAGATTTTGGTTACTGAGAAAATATAAATTAACTGACTTCTACCTACAATTAAGGCACAATTTAATTGTGAGGTTAATGATGTTGGCAAGAATGGAAGTAGACATATTTTTTGTAACGTTTCTACTGCTGAATTAGTACTTGATCAGTGAGGGGTGACGGAATTAAAAACGTTACAAAACAGCGAGTGGCCCAAGAAAGTGAAGATGTACAAGTTGTAAATATGCAATTGTAGGTATGCTGACTAATTGTACTGGGTTTACAACGCTTTGCATACTGTCGCAAAAATGTAAGTGGAAATATCGATGTTCATGTTACAGTAGAGCTGAGCCTGGAGTTGTCAATTGTGCCAGACGTTGTGAATGGAGCGAAATTAAGAAACATAACATAAGCAACGATTACTCGGACAAAGGACAGCCAAAGTCTCTGGCAGAGGATAGAAAACACTGCTGAAAAGAACTGAGAAATAACCCATAGATTTTGAGTTTATCAATATAAAGTTATTAGCAGGATTAAGTGCAAAAATTGTGTACAAAAAAACTATGAAACAGAAAGAACACGTAGCAAACATTTTCCGAATAGTAATGTAAGATTGAGATGAGATTGATGATGGA